>CM052327.1:2207797-2316379 GCA_028455615.1 Lasioglossum zephyrum | reverse complement strand
TGACTTCGAGAAAAAAATAAAATTTGCGAAGCATTCACCTTGGATACTAATTACATTGCATTAAAACCATTTATCATGTCATCACAAATAAAGGAGAAAAAAAAACTAAAGAAAATTCCGGAAGAAATGACTTCGAGAAAAAAATAAAATTTGCGAAGCATTCACCTTGGATACCAATTACATTGCATTATAACCATTTTGTCAAGTCATCACAAATAAAGGAGATATTTAGGTGGTTACATTTAGGTGAACCACCTTGTACTTGTATAAGAAAAAATGTTATCAAGAAGAAATTGCAAAAGATTGCTACGAATCTAACGCACTCGAGAGACGGCCTGACCCGTTGAATCGAAAAGTCGAATTCTGCATGTAAAGCAACCTTTTCACCGACCTTCGACCATTAAAATATCCATTGATTTGTTCATTTGGGAAAGAGCTCGTCAAAGCTCCATCGAAAATCGCTCGACAAGGCCGATTCAGTTTTAATCTCAGACTCGCAGGGACATTCAATTAACCCTAGGATATAAAACGGCGGTTCGTTTTATCAAACACCGTCCTCGAAATCGTTCGACACCGCGCCCGAGGCCCCATCCTTGAACTTTCATTTTCCAGAACGATTTTCTAATCTCGTCCCTTTAGATTCTGAAATCTGCCGCAGCCTCCACGGAACTTCGCCAATCTTCCAAAGCAACATCAGAGGTGTCTGCAGCCCTCCCTACAACAGGTGGCGGCAGATCGGGGTCAGAGGTCTCCGAAAACCAATCGAGCATGCGACACGCTCTAAAAATTTCCAAACGATCATAGCCGAGAGCGTGATCGACCTGTCACGTTACCTAAGAAAATCCCCTGGAGCGTGGTTCCTAGAATAAATACACCAACTTCCCTTGGAACCATTAAAACTGCATCGGATTCTTCAAAGGACTGAAACGCGTCTTTGTCGGGAGCTAACTACTGCTCGGAGAACGGCATTTAAATTCAAATTCGAGGCGGCAACATCAAAGAACTGCCTCCCACAATTTAATAGCAATTCAACGGAGTCCGGAGTTTTAAGGCTCGGATACAATCGAGAGCGAGATCCACGCGAAAAAAAATTGATCTACAAAGCCGAGGCTTAATCATCGATAACTGTTCTAAACTTAGCTCCCGTCTCGACATCATCTCGAGGCTGACCTCAAAAACATCGCTGAATACAGCCACCCCCAAAGGTCTTCGTGGTCGGCGTGTTCTCGAGACTATGTAAAATCGCGGCTGTTGACAAGTGAACATCTCGAAAACAATAAACGTAATTCAATAAACGTTATAAACATTGCAAGACGTATCAAGAGAAATCACTGCTACCTGGAGACACCCGAGCGGCGTCCATCGGCTTGTTCTCGCGACCATTTAAAACCGCGAGGGTTGTATCTGCCCCAGAATCGAGTCAGCAGCTACCGCCAATATTGAAAGTGGTATCAAGGAAATGCATTTCCGATTGTAGATATTCGCAAGACCTTGGTCAGCTTGTTCCCGCGACTATTTAAAACCGGGATGCGAGGATAGGCCATGAAATCGAGATTCCACGTGAACAGCTATTATAAATATTGGAAAAAGTATCAAGAAGAATGACTGTTACCTAGAGACACCCGAAAGGCGTCGATCGGCTTGTTCTCGTGACCATTTAAAACCGCGACGCGAGTATCTGCCGATTTCCGGTAGGCGACGCCCGAGTATCCGCCGCAGAATCGAGATTCCTATGTAAACGGTTATCGTAAATATTGCAAGCAGTATCAAGAGCTCGGCAGGCCAGGTGCAGGAGAGATTTCGAAGGCAGCGTGCGTCCGCAGGAGATAGCGCGATAGGCCAGCGAGAGGACCGGTTCGCTGACGGTAGAACGGGGGATGATGGGGGTCTCGGCGTTGGAAGAGGGTGCGAGGGGGTGGCGGAACAGGGTGAAACAGCGGGATGAAAAACAGTAGGATGAGGAGAGAGAGGAACGGTAGGAGAGGTGAGCCTCGGTATATTCAGAGGCAGGTCGGTTCGGGGGGTGGCTGGTGGGTGGCTTCAGGGGTTGGTGGCGGCACCCTGTCTACCCGGACCGAGATCGCCGGAGGCTCGTTGCCTAGCGACCTCGTATTGATCTCTCCCCGTATCTCGGCTTTTCCCCCTTCTCCCACGTGATTCTCAACCCCCCGGTGCCCCCCTCTAACCCCCATCCCCTTGCCCCTTCTACCCCTTCATCCCATTCCCCGTCTTCCTTCAGTTCCTCTCTCGCCCCGCTTTTTTCGTCTTTCGTTCTCGTTCGGACCCGTTCCGACGCTTCTCCCGCAGGCCTCCAGGTTCCTTCTTCTATTAGGTTTCTTTCTGTTTGCGCGTTTCGAGTGCTCTCCGCTCGAGAGAGAAAAATGGTGTCGTTTCGCGGGGGCAAGGTGACGGGATTAGGATCAGATGATTTTCCTTTTTTCCCCCTCCTCCTCTTTTTCCTCTTCCTCGATGGAAATCCTCGGCTGTTCCTTCGATCGAGGTGGATCCTCTTTCCTCCGAGAAGTTGAATACGTTTGTCCAACGGTGTCCCGATCAACCACTCTTCGGGAAGCCGAATATTTTTCGCTGTCCGGCGGCTGTTCCTGTTTGCCGAGCTCGCGAGGTCACTTCGATTTTTGAGCGTCGAAGGGAAAATAAAAGCGCCGCGACGGAATAATCCGCTGAATTATAGAGGACGGGTTCGGTTTATGATTCCGTGCGCCGACGCCGACGCTGCACGCGCGTCTCTCCACGACCGGAAGAGACTGAAATAGTCGGCCGCAAGGCGGGGAAACGCGGTTACGCCGATAATTTGCGTAATTCGCGGTACCGTGGAAAGGACGCGATCGAAGAAAGTTGAAGGACCCGGGAGGAGGTTGGTAAACACCGGTCTCTCGAGCTACGAGACCCAGAACCCAGAGCCCAGAGCCCCATCGAGCCCGAGCCCGCGCGCCGGATGATGGGGCGGTATTAGATTTCGAATGTGTTTAAGGGAAGCGGATGATAAATATTCATTTATCCCGATGGCAAGCCCACGCCCGCGCGCGTGGCTGATGTTACCTTGGAGAGCCTCGAAAGGATGTAATTAAAGCCTGCACACCCAGGCCTCGATACACCGGGATATTGAAGTCACCGCCGCGAACCCCTTTAAACTAACGTTTCGTATAATCCGATACTTCCACTTTCGTTCAATTTCCCGCCGACGGCATTCCAAATGAACAGGACACTTTGCGAACACTGTATCGCTCAGCCGTCCTTCCTCACAACCTTGTTCTACCTCTGTTTCCCCAGATTTTCCAGTGGAAATATCAAATTTAACGCTGAAATTGCAGACAACTATTTTTAGTCGAAATTAATCACTAGACTCCAGATGTTTATGCAAAATAAAAAGATTCTCCATCAATTGCAATACGCAGGAGCTTAATATAAATGTACATTATTTATTAATAATTTTAATGTGGTGAAAATTATATATTAATACTTTTTTGTGATAAATGCATAAAATACGGAGTCTGTTAATTATTATTGAGGATATATTTAAGTACAGTGTGGTCCATCCTGTGTTGCGAAATGATGGATCTACTTTTAAACAGCTTATTCTGCTGTAAATTATGGAAAGTCCTTGCAAACGTATTACTGTCTTTAATCATTCGTGAGTATGAAATTTTTGTTCAGCGACAAAAAGGAAGAAGAGAAACTGCTGACGAAAGTTTCAAATTCGTTTATACTATAATGGAACGATGATTAATGGACGTCAGACTTGTTTGAAGAATCAGAATCTATTGAATAATTTGAAACTACATGAAATTTTCAAATGATTCATCGACTAGTGATTATGTTGGAAAACATTTTAATGAATTTATGAAAATGTATGTTTAATATTATTCAATGATATAATTTCCATTATTTGTAACAACTTGTTGCCATCTTTCAGATAACCTGTCAATACCCGTTTCCCAATGACTCACTAGCAACATCTGTTTCTGATTTACAAGGAAAATTACTTGTTTACTTAACTTCCCCTCAAACCTAATACAAATTGGCACTCATTGATCCAAATTTTGACATTTCAATATTTTGTATATGGAATAATTTATAACTAGTTCAGAATAATTTAATGGTCATTCTCGAGCCACAAGATTTATTCCGGTACGAATAAAAATTGAGTCGCAGGTGTACGATCCTGTTAAAGAGATATTCGAGGGGGTGAGAACTCTTTCCTCAGGTGTGGCGTTTCGCGAAGAAGTGTCTCGAAGTCAGACAATTTCGGAGCAACGCGTCGTTTGCTGCCGCGTGCGAGCCCCGTGAAATTTCCCGAGTAACGTTGCTGAGCAGGAGCAAACGCGGTAGTTGCATCCGTATCTCTTCCGCCACGTTGCTTCGATCGAACATCTTTACACTCCTCGGCTCGATGTCCGTGCCGCTGACTGGATCGCATTACCTGTATTCTTCTCAGTCGCTTAAAATGTTCCTCGGACTCCACAAAAAGATTCGGACATAGAAAACCAGTTCAACATAAAGACCGATGTGAATGTTGTACAGATTTCATATTAGACCTCTTTTTAAAAAATTATAAAATAAATACCTGTTATTCAATCCATCCTATACGATGTAATATTAATGGTACTGTAAATATAGCGTGATAAAAAATATGAATAAAAAAAGTCAACAAATTTTATATATGTTCCTCAGAGGCCACAAAAAGACTCGAACATAAAAAACCGGTCTAAAAGGAAGTTCAATGTAAATGTTGTTCAGATTCCATATTAGACCTCTTTTTAAAAAATTATAAAATAAATACCTCTTATTCAATCCATCTTATACGATGTAATATTAGTGGTGTTGTAAATATAGCGTAATAAAATATGCATCAGTCGAGGGAAGCTGAAGAAAACAACCCCTAACAGCGTCGCGTACTGCTCGAGTAAAAATTTACAAATTTTACATATGTTCCTCAGAGTCCACAAAAAGACTCGAACATAAAAAACCGTCTTATGCGATGTAATATTAATGATACTGTAAATAACATAATAAAATATGCATCCGTTGATGGAAGCTGAAGAAAGGAACGCCCAAATTTTACATACATATGTGTCTCTATGTATAGTACAATTTTTAAAAACTATTCTAGTAGGTAGTAACTAAAAAATTGAAAAAACAAAGACATCGTGTTCAAGTTAAGAATTGAGCAAACAAATATTGCTGTTTTTCTACCGAAAGCTAAAATCTACATACCTAGCAATAAACAAATAAATTCGTGAGTGCGACGCGTGGAGATGCGACATTGAACCAGAACGCAGTCGAATTCGACTCTCTGTCGTGAAAGCGACTAATTTACAATGGGCGCGTAGCAACGTATCACCGGAATGAAATTTATTCGTCGGTCCGGAGGGATGAGAACCCCTTTTCCCTTGTTTCAATGTCCTCTTTCGCCCGTTTCTCCCCCGTTTCGCCGTGCGTGGCTCTTCCTATTGGTAAAGTGACCTTCATCTGAATTTCTTTGTCGGCCGGTGGGCCGGTGAGAATTTTCGGGGGTGGGCCGAGGGTGGCGTTCGAAAACGGCGTGCTGTGCGCTTTTACCTTGTCTCTGGTTGTCGACGACGCGCGACGGTTGTGTATACGTTACCATGGGGTGCTTTCACGCTCGACTAGACGCGATGATGGTGTGCCCGTGGCTTCCGCGCGAGATAATGACCACGATTTCACGAGATAATGACCTCGAGAGGGCGAGGATTCGACGTGATCTGATCGATAGGGGGAACGACGAGCTTTTGTTCGGCTGGCTAATCCGGAATTCGGAACTTCGGATCTCGTTAAGACTCGCTGAACTCTGAACTATATTTCTATGGGAATTATAATAAAGTTCGTCGTGTCCGATTTCGTCTCACGGTCCGCTGGCCTCGTTTATTATAAGCTGGTTGCTGGGTGATTTATGTAATGCGCGACGAGATATATCACCGTGATCGATTGCCCAGTTGAGGGTGAAATTAGCGCTCGTCGATTCACGCGAGTTCGTTTTAGCACGAGCGTTGACGTTCAACGGCCTTGAAATAGTTCGCTCTCTCTCTCTCCTCGGGATTTACATAAGTTTGCAATGCACGCGGTCAGATTAAATTCGAACTTTCAGATCGGCACCGTTCCTTTATTTCAATGAGAAACTCAAGTAAAACTGATCGATTGCCACATTATTCCTTCGTTTAAATTGGAAATTGAATGATTGAAGAAGTTAAATTCGATACTGAGGTTTCACGGTGGGATAATCGGTCGAGGAAACTTTTAAATGATCGGGAGGGAGAAGGCTCGATCGAGGAGTACTCGAAGAAGCAAAAAAGTCTTTGGGGAAGGAATGGAGTTAGCAAGAGTTCGCTCAGGATTATCTTTTATTGCGCGATCAATCCGTGGACCGTTTAATACGATCGGAGAAGAACGTAGACAAGGGTGGAAAGGCGGAGAGGGATGAAATCGAGGGAATCGTTACTGAACTAATCGCTTTGCGACACCGGACGATGATTTTATTTAAAAGCGGAGAGAAAAACAGCTGCGCAATCAGGGGAGAAGGTTCGGTCGCTTCCGGTGCGTCTCCGAATCACAGAAAAACGCAATGCACTGTTACGAACGTTCTTTTATTCATATAATAGTTACATCACGCTGTCGAACATTATCTGTTTCGTTATCTCTTTCACGCTGCTTACGAAAATGGTGTACATTACACGACTAACAAAACGATCAAGTTTACAGACGAAACGTTTATAGCCCTGAGTGAAAATGAATTTAATCTTGCTTGCTATAACAAGGAACATTGAAGAAAAAAAGTATCGACACATCGCATTACACGAACGGCCATTTATTTTCTGACCTAACATTTATAACGTGTAAGTGGAACGATCTATTTGTATGAGGACTACTACTGCATCCATCTACGTTTATTTAAAGTATGTAGTATCGATTGATCGGAGAGCGTGGAGACGTCATGATTTTTCGAATTATTAACGGGACGTCGAACGATCCACAGCGTGCGACAAGAAAAAGATTCTTTATGCTGCTCTGACTACACAGACTATACAAAATAGTAACTCGACGAAAGATATAATACGGTGGCTATAAAATTTTTTATATCTTTCCAGAATATTTCCTTGGTAACTCTAACACGTTTCGCTGTCCTCGATATAACAGCTCTGAATCTACATCTTCTAGGGTGAACGCTCGCCAAAGATGGCGTCGGTGCCGCGTGCCGCGGATATTCCAGCGAGTCTACTAACTCTTTCATCGTCGCACGTTCTATTCCCGACCGAGGGCAATGCAAAGTTCCCGACAGAATCGGTCCCTCGCTCTCGTAACCGTCCGTCTAGACAATTCCGGTCGCGTTCTCCACGGCGATCGTCAATAATCTACGATCCCCGGCAACCGTCTAATTCGCGTTCTCAGACTTCCATTATCCCGAGAGTTCTCTCCGCCGCCCCGTCGCCGCGCCGATGAAAGCTGGAAAGAAAAAACGCGTACCCCAGAGGCCAAGAGACGGAAGCGGGCGAAAAGGGACAGTGGTTGAGCATCGGTCCTGAATAATGGAGGAAGCTGCGTGGAGTGTTGGACGCTCTGGAAAGAGGCAGCTAGAGAAAGACAGGAACGAACGAGAGAAAGAGAAACTACACGCTTCCGAGATTGGGGTAGAACGGGGTAGAACACGAGGCCCGCCGGGCGCAGGGGGTAGAAGAGGAGGCAGAGTAAGCGGAGGTGGTGTTGGTAACGCGTCGTCGTCGTCGTCGTCGTCGGTCGTTGGATGCGAGTGGTCCAGGGGGATGCTGCGAGTAGGGATGGGTTGCCAAGCAACGTACGTCCACCCTTAAACCCCCGACCACCCCCTACCAACCGCCCCTCCATCATCCCAACCCCGTATTTGCCCGTTCCGCGGATGAGGACTCGGTCGATACAACCAGCCGTTTTCGTCGTACGCCCGGGAATTCCCCAATTTCCATTACGGGGGTTCCGACTTTAAGCTGTCACCCCCAAAGAGGCCCACCCGTCCCTCCCTGTTACTCGCGGTGCCACGCTGGGACACTTAAAACGATTGCTAACCCTACCGCCCGTTTCGCAGATCGCCACTCCGACCGGTCGTCTTGGAAAACGAGAGCTCCGGGGGATGATCTTCGAAGCAGAGGAAATGGGGGATGATTTTCTTGATCGGTAGGATGATACAGTGGTAGACGGGTTTGACGGATCTTTGTTTCGAGAAGTTAATATTTTTCTAGCCTGTCAGGAGTTTAGGGGATGATCCGTTGTGCCGGGTGCTTACCTGATGGAACAGCGGTTGGAGGGATGATTGATAAACGCAGGCACAATATGTACGGGGGCTAACGATCACTTTATTAAAAAAAATATGTATGTACACAGTGTTCGAGGGGGCTGTTGCTATACATGGTCCTCGACTAGAGTCGGCTACGGGGAGGGACGTTGAACACCACAATTGTTTTACAATGTTCACGCAACAAGATACAATGGTTTTCTATGGTCAAGTTACTACGGAGACTATGGTCAAGGTACTAGAGTTGCAACGATTCAAAACGAACTACTGTTCTCGAGGGTACAAAGAGGGCCCCCTCCCCCCTACTCCAGAAATAAAATTCGAACTAACCTGTCGTCGTGGTAACGAGAGGATCGTGCGTAACGTCGACTCCAAATATCGCGATGGGATAACGTTGACTTTGGTCCGCTCTTGGCATTCACCGCGTGCCTTATGAATTTTGAAAAGTTGGTACATGTAAGCCAGCAGTGAACGCAAGGAGCACAGACTCACGCATCTTCGTTCTTCACGTCGCACTTCCGGTCTCCTCGTAATCCACGGAAAATCGGTACACTGTCATGCCCGAAATGGTCCTCTCGGTAATTCTTCGTTATAATCCGAACGAGTCCTCACGAAATCCTGCGTCGAACAGTCACAATCCATCGGATGCCCGACGGTTCGGTTCGCAACAAATAAAAAAAAAACAAACGAAAAGAAAAAATAAAATAACGGAAAGAATTCAATAAATTCGGAACGCTCCAAGTTGCGTCACAGCTTCCGATACACGGCCGACAAAAAGATGTAATTCCAGGGACAGGAGTCCAGAATCCCGAACAACGTGTGGTATCACCGCGCGATGCGATCCGATTGCATTCGAGACACGTCTCGTTCGGTTACGATCCACCCGGTCGGTTCAACGTTCGATAATCGAGGGAGAGAGAGAGAGAGAGGGTGAGGGTGAGTAAGGGAGAGAGAGAGAGAAATATGGGTAGAGGGCGGGGGTGAAAAAGAGCGCGAGGACACGCCGCGATGCACGTCGCAATGCGAACTGAGCTTGATGAGCGTCGAAACTGTACTATGGAACGATACCACTCGTCCTATGGACCCATGATCAGGGGTGGCCAGGGGTGTGAGGCGTCTTGGTAAGGGGTCTGCGGGGAGAGAGAGAGAGAAGGGGGAGGGGTAGCTGATGCTCGTCAGTCCCACCATAACTTATTGCTTATTTCGCGGAGGGTGTACGACCCCGTGATATCCAGGGCCGGGGAGCAGCTGACGTTGGGGTTCCATTGTCTGTAGATATTCGCATAATCAAGAAAGCCACCCCATTCCGTAGTTTTCGTGGCGTGGAAAGGGACATATGGGATGCCCTGACTAATATCGACGTCGATCTTGATGGATGCTCGACGGTGGCTCACGGGGCCGGCGCGCGTGTGTCTTAAGCCCCCGTTTCGAATTCGATCGAGGTTTTGCGGTTCACGGTCCGTGGAATTTACCTTTTTCTACGCCCAGATGAGTAATGTGACGACGGATAGATCGTCGAGTGAGAGAACGAGGAATAGAGTGAGAGAGAGAGAGGTGTTGGGCGCTTTCAACAGCTCGGGCAATCGATTTTCGGGGTTCATTGAGGTCGCGCGGACTCCGGGGAAACGGTTTTCCGATTTTCAAGGTGCAGACTGATTGGAACGAGCAACAATGCAGTTCGACGATCTGCCGGCCCCGTGTTTGGCTGTTTCAGATGGATTTTTCGCCTACTGCGTGTGGAGAGACACAGTTTTTTTTTACATGAAACTTTTTCACACCCTTTATCGGGCTTGAAAACGGCTGTCGGACAGATTTTTCGCCGTTTTCAACCGTTTCTCTGATTGTACTCTTTTTGCTCGACGAACTCGTGATTCGACTAACTTTCATTCATGCTCTCGTACTTTCAGCATATACGTCGAATTACGACGCAATTCTAGAAGAACGAGCGGTTTTTACAGGATCTTAGACAGAAAATGAGTGAATTTCCATACGCGTGGCGTATGAATATTAACACTTTGAGAAGAAATGGGAATTTTTGCATTATTGCGGGACGCAGGATCGATAAGGGTTGAGAGGGTAGTTTCTCAGTGTCACATATTTGAATTTTCTTATTTTTATTTCGTCAAATCAATTACTTTTACTTTATGGATTTTTATTGCGTTGAGCAAAAGAAACTGAAATTTTTACTAACTTTTCATTCTTATAGTACCCCAACAGTGTTTGGAGCTATTTGAATCAATTCAGTTAGATACTGACCTCGGAAAGAGTTCCAAGATAAAAACTGTCGAAACGATCGAACAGGAGGTTCTAGCTCCAGGACAGAGGAGAAACGTCACAGGACGAGCGAAAGCGTCTCGTTAAGAGCGCCAATCAGATTATCGAGCGATAGAGGTCGAGGATAATGGAGGAGCGTGCGTCGGTCGTGCCGGAAGCCCATAATTTTCGTCAGAGGTGACTGGCCGAGCGTGTCTTTGGCCGAGTGTCCCAGAAAAGGGCGGCGAAGGGGTCCATCCGGACAAGGCCGAAAACCTCGGCGAAAAGGGTGTTACTCGTTTTAAAGGGCGCGTGTCTGGTGGCAGGGCGCCACGGGGGAGGGGAAGAGGGAGGGTCCAGGGAGCGCGTGCTCGAAAGCTACAATCGCCCTAAAGGCCAATTCACATCCGGCGAGCGAGGAAGAGCGCCGAGGGTTTCGATGGCACAATAGGGCATTCCCTCGAAGGGTTAGGACCTCGTCTGC
The DNA here is from genome assembly GCA_028455615.1 of Lasioglossum zephyrum. Lineage (NCBI taxonomy): Eukaryota > Metazoa > Arthropoda > Insecta > Hymenoptera > Halictidae > Lasioglossum > Lasioglossum zephyrum. The sequence continues at coordinate 2,305,343 of CM052327.1, read as the reverse complement.
CAGAACTGTGGGTCAGGGTTACCCCCGAGAGGGGGTCTCATCCATCGATTTAAACCCTGCTTCATTCGCTGCAGACCACCCTCTCCCGATCTCAGCCTATTAACCCCCGCTAAGAACACCCTCCGAGACCAGGAATTTAATACGGTGTCATTTAAACGGTGACGAAACGATCGACGTCCTGTCGTTAATTTTCCGTCGAAAGCGAAGCAGGGTACAATGATCTCGGTTGGATCGGACTCGAAGTTCTTCGGTGAGTCGAAGCGATCGAGAGTTTAGATGAATCTTCGGGCGAAGAGTTTTGGAATCTCTAGAGGTTAGAATGGTAAACGAGAACTTGTGCATATTCGTGGACGGCCGAGGAGTGTGAATGTAGCGATTCAGCAAGAAGGTCACCGAAGTGCGAAGAACAGGGGTGTGCAATCGGGCGTGGCGGCTCGAGATTAATTATACGACTAGTAAAATCTCAAGGACACCGGCGCGGTATTTATAGCGTTGCGAGAATGAGAGCTCGAGGGCGTTAGATCCCCTGAAATCGATTCTCTCGTCGGAGCGAATCTGTCTACGAAGATACGTTCTACTACTACTTCGTCCACAGACAGAACACCACGAGAAACAGTCTACGAAATGATACTGAGACTCTGTAACAAACACGCACGCACACACACAGGAACACGCGCGCACACGGGATAGATGAAAGAAAAGGAGACCACGAGTTTCAAAGAAGTTGATCCACTTCGGCAACTACAAGTTTGCGGGAACGCGAGGACAGAAAATGGAACGAGCAACTCTTACCACGTTGACTCGGCCGTTCACGGTCACAGGACGACCCGGAGGATCGTAGGCCCAGGATCACTGAATGGCTCTACTCTCACCGGTCCGGGTGTCCTCGTGACGTAATCGAGCACGTGCACTCCAGTTTGCGGCCTTCTCAGGTGGGGTGGAAAACGTCACGGATACCAATCCTCTCCCCTGAAGGCACGCCCTCTTCATCGATCCTGGCGAACCCTCCTCCATTCATGAGAGAGACCTGGTACCGGGCCGACGAACCGCATGGTTCTACCTGGTATCTGGAACAAATGAACAGTTTTCATGAGCGGAACAGGGCCGTCCCGAGGTGGAGGGAGGACATGGAGAAGTTAGGGAGGATGATGAGGAAGCATTCGCGACAGGGGGCGAAGAGAGGTGTCTCGGCCGCAAGCAGCTGTGTGGTCGTAGGTCAGCAACAGCTACTCATTGTACCCTCGAACTCCAACTCTCCTAAACTCGAGCCGGAACGATCAGACCGCGAAATTACTGCGGTGAAACAATTTTTCAGAATGCTGAAGAACGATCGACAACATTGATGAGATTGCAATGTTGGAGGATACTGTCGAGCAGCTTGTAAAATTAGTAATCGAGTTTTTCTAGCGGGATCGAACCGACCAGCCACACTCGACCGGTCACCGGTTATAAATAGAAGACCGCTGTGGAACCCCGAGCAGGGTTCGTCAGCTGATCACATATTGACAGTTCGATAAGTTGTCCGGACAGCGTCGTTCAAACCTCGAAACTGCTACCCGGCCAATTAGTCGAATGACCGCGAGATTGTTAGTGGTGTGTATCGATACGAACTATCCGAGGCTGGGAGTCTATCAAAAATGATCGATCAGGTCTATGCGGATCACATCGAAATAACTTGACGAAAACAATTTGAAACATTCTCTTTTTAGAAATACCTTGAATGCAATTTAAACGGTGTATTGAAGATTGTGACGCGAAATACTAATTTTATACTTCGGCTGGAAACAAATTTCATGGACCCACGGTATAGATCGATAGATCGAAGATGATCACCGACCGATAGCGGTCAGGACCGAAAGGAGTCTGTCTTTCCCGGATACCGATTCGCGGACTTCCGGCGCGATCGAAGGCCTTCGGATGGCGGCTTTAAGTCAGTTTCGTGACAGAAAATTACGAAAATGGTAATTAGGCAGCTAGCGGCGACGTACCGGCAACGGCTTATTCATACTTCGTAGCCATGGCGATCCTCCACTACTGATAAAACAACAGTACACACCATAATGTACTTACGCGGAATAGGGGAACACCTTGTCTACCGGGTGTCATGGAAATCGGACCGTTTCGCGATCGAGGAATGTTAATGGGACTCTTAAGAACTTCATTAACTGCTCTCCGTCTGTGTGAACTCTACTCTACGTCTCGATTTATTAGCAACAATTTCAATCTTTACGTTAACACTATCTGCGACTAAGTTAATCGACTCTCGAGTTCCGGTTAAAAACTTGTAAAAACTTGATGGAGAAATTTATTTTTGATTATCCAAAGCTGGCTATTAATTTTGAACATGTACTTAAGTTTGTATTAATTTCTATAAAAAATTCTACCGTGTTGAGATTAGATGTATAATTTTTACATAAATTTCTGCGATACAATGAGCGGTTAATGAGGCTCGAAGTCAAGGTAGCAACGGACTGTGACAATTGAATGCGAAGGTTACTATAATAGCGATATCTAACAAAGTGATAGATTCTTTGGTGAGGGTGATTTTTTTCGAGCAATTTCACGCTGTTAGAAAGCATTAGAGACATATGGTAGCATATGGTCGCCCTATATAACATGGACCTTTTTTCCCGTTGAAATTTACAGTTGACCATATGCTATTGTATTGGTCGGCCCGGATGATGTAACTCGGCGCAAGACGACGATCGAGGAACGATCGTTCGAGGGCCCGACAGAGTCCACAAACTTCCGAGTCATTCTCACAACGATCGAGTCCATAAATTTTTAACACTGAAACCGTAAACGCGATCGTTCGAACAACAAACTCGAAATTTCCAGTCGGAACGAGAACAATCTAAAACAATTAACTGTCACGAACCAGGGATCAACGTCTCAACTTGAACTCGAAAACCCCGAACGATCGACAGATTCACGGGAGAGCAATCTACGTTTCCAACGATCTCGAAAAACTGCGGCGCGTCATCCTTGACCCTGAAACAGCATAAACGTCACTCCCCGGTTAACCTTGAACTAGCGTGCACCCCGAGAACCGAAAAGAAAAAAGAACTTCGAGATCCGACCGATCTGTCGAGTGATCCCGAACTCCCGTCACTCGAAATCATCTCGCTCGCGGGCTAGACAGTGCAAAAAGTCTGACCTTGAAACCGTTGGCTAGAAATATCTTGAAGGATGTATATTACCTGAGTGAATGAACCCGTTGGAAACGGAGGATCCACCGTCGGTGGTATGTGTATTTCTCACGATCTTTCTCTCTCTATCTCTCTCTGTTTCTGTCCATTCTCACCCGCGGTCACCGGTTCGGGGTACCCGTTTCTCCCGTTCTCCCGGGACTTGACGAGATCTGACGGATACCCGTGGCAAACCTGAGGAATCACATCGGCGGGTAACGTGTATGTACCGGGGTTTTCGGTCCCGGCAGGAGAAAGACGTGAAGGAGACGTGCGTGGCCGTGGTTGGACGGCGGCGTCGCGGCCGACTACGGCGTCGCCAGGATGTGTCGACGAAGAAGAAGAAGCAGAAGCGAGCGAGCGGGCGGCAGAGAAGAAGAAGAAGGGGGCGCAGCAGGATGCGCCGTTTTGTGTCGGGACGGTGTTGTTGGTTTGATGGTCGCGGGACCACTGCGCCCTCTCCGTTTTCGCCCACCTAGCCCTGCCCCTCGATATCAACCCCCAATCCCCCTGGTAGTGCCCCAGGGATCGACTGTTCGCCCTCCCACCAAGCCGCCTCTCGTTTTAGCCCTCTCCGGATCCCCCACCAACGGGGTTCTGGAGCTGGTGTGTGCCGGCGGTTTCCACCCTAGGAACGAGGATGCCGGCTCTGGAGCCTCCCCCCTCCTCCACCCCATCGAGTCAACCCCCTCCAGAGGCATTCTGGGGCTCGCCGCGAACAGGCTGCCGTGTCTCTTGCCGAAAACCGGCAGGGTTGTTCTGTACACCCTCGTAGTCGGCTCTTTTCCACCCCTGCCGCGCATTTTCCGCGACCAGTCGGCTCGCGAGATGGAAAGAGACGGGAAAAATGAAGAGGAACAGAGACGGGATGTACGCGAGAACGAGAGATCGGGTGTAGAGGAACAGAGAGAGAATGAGAGAAAGAGACCGAGAGGAGAGCGAGCAAGCGAGGGAGAGACGCAGGGTTAGCGATGCTCGTGATCGCACTGATGGTGGTGCCGTTTCTCTGCCGGTGGTTTCGTTGCCCACCACCCTCGCCGGAGGTGGTGGTCGACGTCGTCGTCGTCGTCCACGATGCTGGTGGTGGTGGTTGGCTGGATAGCGCGAGCGCCGTTCAGCTGACATCGCGCAAGCGTCACCCAGAAAATCGAGCCTCGTACACCTACCTACAGGAACGTTTCTTCTTTATCCAACCGTCTCTCTCTCTCTCTCTCTCTCTCTCTCTCTCTCTCTCTCTCTCTCTCTCTCTCTCTCCTGAAGCCTCGCGCTCTCGAAGCTAGCCTACCCGGCGAGTAGATGCGTCCGTTCCTCTCTCCTCGCTCGAAAGGGATGCAAGTCGCACACGGTCCTGTTGCCCGTCTTCGTTCAAGGGCGTGAAACCTCTTTCTAACCGGGAGAGAGGCAAGCTTCGGGGGGAGAGACCCCGACTATCTTTTTCCTCGTACGGCTCTCGTCCCGTGCTCCGCTTTTCTTTCCTTTACCCCTGCCTTCCCCCCGGATTCTTTGTCTTCCTTTGACACCCTTAACCACCCTCCTCCTCCCCGACCTCATCCTCTCTATCCAGACCATCCCCCGACCCCGAAACCACCCGGGCAGGCATCCGCCGGCTCCGTAATGTGTTTCTGTTCCTGCGTTTCCGCGCGTCCCTCTCGCTTTGTCTCGCGATTCCGCCCGTCATTCTTCTTTCAGCCACGAGTCACCCAGAAAACGAGATCCTACGGCCGGTGTTTTCCTCGGCCCCCCTTCGCGGACTTCGGATTCTGGCCGCGTAAGGGGTGAATTTCGGGTGCAAGGTCTCCTCTTCTTCTTCTACTTCTGCTTCTTCACCACCGCGCTATTACTCGTGCTTTTCGCATGCCTGCCTGCTTGCCTGCCTGCCTGCCTGCCTACCCTATGCCTCGCGAGGATACTCTCCTTGGGGAAGGATCTCAGTCCTGTTGTGCGACGCTGTAAACATACAGGTTGACGCGAATGGCTTTCCCCGGCGAACGAACGATCGCTGTTTTCATTTTTCTCGCACGCCCCACGACTCACTCCAAAATGTCACGGCCTCTGTGCAAGGTGCAACCCTCTGATTTTTCAGTAACTGTTCGTGTTTGTCGTCACAAATTGTTATAAATCTTTCTCTGAATTCTTTTTCACTGGGATGCGCAGAATTGAATTGATTACTGGAGGTACTTTTTTTATTAAATATTTTTATCTGTTGACTTGTTGCATTCAAGCGACGGTCTATCTGTTTTGGTCATTATAGAAATAAAATGCATAACGAGGTTCTAGAGCGACAGTAGTGAAATTTCCCGCTCGAACTAATTTGATAGCAACGCACGGAAGGGTACTTCCCTTCTGTCAATCCTGAAGGAAAGTCGGTCCCGAAGAAAAGGCCTTTGTCCAAAGTTTCTGCTTAACGCGGCTAGGCTCCGCGCGCGTCTCGGAGTCCTTTCCGGAAAAGTATCAGAGGAGAGGAGGCCTTTTACCGGATTATTTCTCCATTGGGCTGCGGGCGTAGAAAAAAAAGGAAGAAAGAATTAACTTTGATCTCCTTCTGTGTCGCTTTTGCCCATGGAAAAGCGAAACGACTCGTTTACGTCGTGCCATTTCCGTTTCTTGCTCTCAGCGTCCTCGCGCGGGCGCATTATTAGCGGCCTCGGCGAGTCACTCTGCTCTCTCTCTCTCTCTCTTCATTTTTTTTGTTCTCCGTGAAACTCGAGCGTGGAACGAACGGAAACGAGGGAAAATTAAAATCCGTTTCTTTACCTGTTACGCTTGAATGGAGTGTAATCATTGGTTAGAAATTAGCTTTCTTTTTGCGACAAAAGGACGCGCTCGATGCTCGTTAACGCTTGGATTAGACTTATCAGTCGGCGAAATTAAAATTGCTTACCGATTACTTAATTATTTAATCCTTTGAACTGGAGACTTTTAGGAGTTCAGATAATTTACAAAGGTTTCATATTTCCTCGGGTTTGAGCTCGTAAGATTGACCGTGGGTGAAAATATATGAAAATGGGATTATTCCCATAAATTTCTACATTCTTGGACAGTTATAAATTGAATTACATTCGAGTCAGAAAAATTTGCATGGAAACTACGGAATACAATGTTAAATCACAGAAAATTTTAGACCTACCGACGTAAGAGTTAAACGTTTCCCTTACAGTGAATCCAGCCAGATTTCTCCCGGAGTATCCGTCGAATCCTAATTTCAGGGGACGGCCGTGAAACAATGCGTTTAATTACACGCAAAGTAGACCGTCGAGTAGTCTGGGTGACTCGATTGTCAATCCGCAAAAGAATCGAGTTTAAAATTCGATCGCGTCGCTTCGCGGGGTGCGGTGTGGTCCCAGAAAATTCGCCAAATAGAATGGGAGCACGAGATTCGGAAGCAATTAGGGAACCATGGGCGGCATTCATCGGGAACAAAACGGGATAGAGCGAGAGAGAGAGAGAGAGGTGGTTGGTTGGTCGGCAGAAGTTTACCATCCACTACATTTTTAACGGGGCCGTTCCGCCCTACTTCCTCTTTCCCGGCTTCCTAATATCAATTAAGCTCGCGCACGTCGACGGAAAATCTAAGTTTCATCCGCGTCGGTCGGCTCCGCTTCCACCTTCGGACGGTATCGTCGATTACTCCTCCTCTAATAATCATCTCTCCAACCTCCCCAGTCCCTTCACTCGCCATCTTTCGAGTTCGAAAAGTTCTTTTCCTGTTGGAGATGAAGTTGTCGGGGGTGGGCGACTCGTTTCCACCCTCTAGCCCATCCCCAGCTGCTGCTGCTGCCTTCTTCTTCTTCGTTCGTTCGTTCGTTCTCCGATCCCCGCGTAAGCACGCGAACTTTTGTTTCACCGTGATACCGTCTGTCGCGTTTGCCTCTCTCCCCGGGCTTCTTTCTCTGCGCAGCCCGCGCGCGAAAACGCCGCGGAAATTGGAGAATTGATCGGCAATTAGCGGAACGACGCGATTGCCTACGGGACCAAGCCGTTCGAACACGGTGTAATGAAATTAATTCTGCGCTACCCGTGTCTGTCGCGAGTTTCGCTGATTACCGACGACGAGCGACGAGCAGAGACCCCGATGAATGAGGACAAGGAACCGGGGCTCTGCTGTTTTCGCGAATTCTCCGGCGTGCGATTCTACCCGCTCGCCGTTACGATTCCGATAAATTAATCCACTGCCGGAGAAATGCGCTTTTTACTTAAACGTAAAGAATGCTGCTTTTTGTTGGTCTCTTGCTTCTTCACATCCTTTTATTTTTTAGCGTTTCCTTCGCAATCCTACCTTTTATTTTTTAACTGTGGTAGACAGTTATCATCTTGCGCGTGTGCTTCTACATGTCTTTCTATTTCTTTTAATACTTGAAAAGCGTTTATGCACGTTTGACGTTTCGTTCAGGTTTACATCTGCATCCTTTTATTTTTTAATTGTGATAGAGAGTTATTCTCTTGCGCTTGTGCTTCTTCACATCTTTTATTTTTTTTTAATGCTAGGAAAGAGATTATGCACGTTTGGCGTCTCATTCAATTATGCATCTGCATCCTTTTATTTTTTAATTGTGATAGAGAATTATTCTCTTGCGCTTGTGCTTCTCCACAACTTTTTATTTTTTTAATGCTAGAAAAGAGTTTATGCACATTTTACGTTTCGTTCAGTTTTACATCATCATCCTTTTAATTTTTAATTGTGACAGAGAGTTTGCACATGTGTGATTATGATTGTGTGAGATATACGCATGTTAGTTTTTTTAAAATGATTGTTTTAGAGATGATATAACGGAGTTTAATGATTTCGAGTGATCGCATATTTTCAGTTGGTTTCAGGGATGCATCGAATTTCGAGCTTTGTTAGGAATTACAGCGTATAACGGGAATGTAAATATATTTTTGGCAAACACCGCGCTCAGAGCCCCTAATGGTTTGTTAATCATCAACGCGTATAAAACTGCATTCCGCACACACGCACGCTTAGAAACACACAATTATGCCATCTACGTATATCAATGCCCGGGGTTCACGAATACCTGGGCATATTGGTCGAGCACTACAGTGGACAGCTAACACGCAGTTGACATGGCCACTGAGTAAACCAGAGGCACGTGTCCACTTCGACACGTGCGTAAATTTTGGGACCTAAGATATCGCGTTGCGATAATGTGATTCCTCGATCCGTTGCACACCGGCGAAAATTTCGTCGACGTTAACTGAACCGTTTATAATAATGCAGTGTATACGCTCGACGATATTTCAGCGAATTATTTTATATTAACGCAATAAAGTCGCAGTAAGGTCGACCGTCGGCGTCGTTAATTACTTTTAATGAAATCGTTGAATCGGTACATTCACGGGGTCAACAACTGCAACAGCATCGAAAGTGAATATTAATCCCCATACGGTTTCGTTAAAAGTGTAACAGCCACCCTCCCGCTTTCGCAACGTTGCGTAAATTCACGCAATTTTATTTTGTCTACGCGATACAGGCACCGGATACTCGACCATTTTGTAATTGCATCTGCAATAGAGCATCTCTAATATTTCTCTGTATTTTTCGAAAGAAAATCACTTTCTCCATTTAGGAAATTGACGGATTCTCTGTGTGTTTAATAAAGAGATGAATGGAGATGGAAACCAGTAAATTTTGACGCATTGCTTGTTTTGTCGGAGTTAATAATTTTCGTCGATCTTTATTGAGTTGTCTGGAATTTATTCATAATTTGCAATTTATAGTACGTGCGCAATTACCAGAGGCCAACAATTGCGACGAGTAGTATTAGACACTTGTTGGTCAGACACACAGGTGAATGGATACAATTGAGCGTTCGCCTGCTTTGTTGTCCGACAATTTCCCCATTCATTTTCATATCCATTCTTCCATCCATTGAATAACTCTTTGTGCATTACCGGTAACGAAGAAAATCATTATATTAATGTCCTGTTATTTCTAATTTCACGCGTATTATTCCCGTTCCGAATAACACAGAGCCGGTCCCATTACATGTTATAATTAACTGAACGGATAGATATCAATTAAAATGCGAACCGAACAATGCGGAGCATCGACACGAAACAATCGTCTGAATAATATTATATTGAAAATCATTTAAATAAATAAACTGATTGCAGAACACTGCTTTGAATTTATAGAAAAACTAGCTGACCAGATAAACGTTGTCCTGTCGAAATTTCAACGTTTGTGATCGTATTGTGAATTTACTAAAACGTTTTTCTGAGTGATCATTGTATCTATTAACGATTGTGGCTATGGATATTTGATTTAAAGAACCATGCGGTTTTGTTTCAAAATTTAAGTCACAATTGAATTAAGTCAGATAGATATTTTTTTTAGTTTTTGTTAATATTTACATTATAGAGGCCTTCCCTCTCCCTCTCCTTCTCGCCTGTCCACTTTCGTAGATTGTTCTTGCATTGCAAAATCTTCGAAATTTTTCGATTAATCTCGTATGTCGGTTATTATGATTTTTGCAGTTTGTCCGAATTTTCCGATTTTCCTTGGTAATTGTTTCGAATTGTTTTTCCTGAAAACTTCTCCAGGACCGTTACGAATAAAATAAAAAAAGAATTTACGCATACTCGTTGTTCGAATTGTGAGTTATGGTCTTGAGTTCATACAAAAATCCCATAGAAAAAGGCACTGTAATTTTTTCCCGAATTTTCCATTTTTCCGGGCAACTTTTCCAATTTTTCTTTACGAACAGTTTTTTTTTAAATTAGCCAAATCGGCCCAGACGTTCCCAAGTGATGCGCTTACCAACGAATAGCATTTAATTTTTATTTAATAGATTACTCTCGATTCTATTCATTCTTTTTGTATAGCATTTTTTTAAGCAGAATCTTTGAACATGGCAGAGTAACTTGTTTAATCTGAGAGAACTCACAGCTTCCGGAAAAAGGTTCGTCACTCAACCATTTTTAAAAATTCCGCGACAAAAATATTACTGAAATTAGACCGACACAAGTGCAAGTCTATTGTGCTTCCTAGAAAAAAGAGAGAGATAGATTAAAGAAATAAATGGTATTTCCGATCCCGGCGAATTTAATTTGTACGTCAAGTGGTTCGGACATGAAGTAAACTTTGATCGAACATTTTTATCATAAAGGTTCACAGTCTACGGATGAAGGTCGAGTCGCGATCTAATAAACAACTCGCTTAAACCCTGCGCCGGGTCACGATCGTCGAGATTGTCTCAATCTCGCTCGATTGGTGGCGCCGATCGGAGAAAATCGAATCGTGGAAAAGGAGGACCCAGGGGACCATAAAATTGTCAGCAAAGGTCGCCGTTGGACGAGCAGCGTAGGTGGAGCTGGTGTCTAATAGCCGCCTGCTGTTAAAAGTGCGGAATCCCTGCGACTCCTGCGGAGAGCCGAAGGGATTCTTGTGTCCCCAGGTTGACGGACGCGTTGGGGATGGGTCAACAAACGTCAACCTCTCTGAATTCATGTGAAAGGTCAACGATTAGGTCGGGGATACTCTTGTTACCATCCTGAATCCATCCGTTAAAATCTCAACACACCGTGCCACAACATAGTCAATTCTCTCAATTTTCCTTATGATCAGCACCTTCGCTATCCACGATTTTACACGTTATAAATTGCAATTGAATAGTTTCAGCATGATTGTAGTATAATTCTTTATTTCTTCTAAGAGACAGAAGAGGAATCAACTCGGATCGTGAACGAACATTGTCGAAATTGCTATCCACGATTTACACATTATAAATTACAATCTCGTATTATCAAACAGTATTTTTGGTAAAGATTTAGTCGGACCACGAACGAGCATTGTCAAAATGGCGGGCTCGACAAAACTGACAGAGCGGAGAATAAAAAACGTGTCGGCGCCGATTGAAAATCACGGAAACCGCTGAAGCGGATTCAATCCATATCTCATCGGCGCGAGCGTAATTTTATTCAACCGTGCATACTTGATGTACGGGCCCTTTTAATAATGAATTGCGACATCCAATATTAGCCGGTAATAGCCGTTTCATCGAGCGGTAATTCCAGAGCGTTGCGTCTCTATTCGAGACGCGTGAGCATCAGGAACTCTCCCGGGCAAATTGACGTGTCCGTATACTGTATATAATACGTGCACATAAAAAATGAAATAGAAGATAAAGGGAGGGCGTAGTGGGGGAGAGGAGGGGATAGAGTAGCAAACAAAACACAGGCCCGACAGAAGCCCATCGAACTTCGAAATTGGCCCGAAACGTCGGCCAATTCCCTTTTTAGAATGGCAATCATCACCTCTGCCAACGTCGATAACGCTCGTCGCTTCGGGCAATTTAATTCAAACATAAAAAATAATCCCTTTGATGATAGGCGGAGGCTGGCTGGACCGTAGCCAGCGGTCACGGAGCGAGCCCAGGTCGGTGACCAATCTCCGTTTGCTGAAAACCTCCGCAAAAATTTGTTTCCCCGATCGGCCGCGTACGACCAGCTCGATCGCGACAAAAACACAAGCTCCAATGGGACTCGTACACATATTCCAATGGAATCTATCGATATTTCAGAGCCATCTTGCCCGGCTCGGATTCGACGGATTCCTCCAGGGAAACGGCGGCTCTACGGCGAATTTTTTGCACCAGTTACACGAAACCGTTTCACTCGACGAATCGGCAGATGATCAAGCGAGCCTGTTTGGATTCGATAATGGTAATAGTTTAATTGCAAGACGTCAAGATTTCTTGACCAGCCTCGTTCGCAACACGGAAGACTTACCACGGGTAAACTCGGAGAAATCATCGCGCCCTCAAAGTAACATTTCCGAAGAGCAAACTTCGGAGTCATCCTCTCGAACTCGAGCGCGATCCCCTCGTTAAACGAGCGCAGACCCGCGGTAGACGTGCATATCCATTAGCGAGCTCGATAATGATTACCAAAACTTTTAATTGCAGAGAATATATGTGGCGCGATACAAGGTTTTAACAAAGGCGGTTGGCCAACAATTCGAAAGTTTCGCCGGTAGCGCGCGGCGCAAGTTTGCCCCGCGTTCACTCGGGGAGATTAAAGATCCCCGGGCAAATTACCATGAATTATCACCGGCGGAATCAATAGTTCAGCGAGGAAAAGCACAGGAGGACGATAAATATCGGCGGATCCGAGAGGGCTCGCGTCACTCGATTCTTCGGGGCCATTAACCATGCCCGCGAGAGAGCCCGAGAGAGATTCTCTCGCGTTCTCATGGTGGATCGTTGGGAGACCGGTCGCGCCGCCGAGGATTTTCCGAGGAGAAGAGAACTTTATCGATTCCCCCACTGTGAAAAAGGACGGAGGGCCCGAATGCAGCCTTGACAGTCGGTATCGGTTGTCCACGCTCGCGGGGGGGAAATAGGTGCATGGGAACCACCAAAATTGGAAAGGCAATAAGGGTGTAGCGAGGGTGCACCTCGAACGGCTCATGGGGGTTGCCTAGCGACCCCAGCATCCCGGTCTCTTTCTTCTGTTCGGCAGCTCGTGGCTCTCTTTCCCTACCAATCCCCCTATTTACTGGCTCGTGCTGCCCACCCCCTCAGCAACCACCCCTCTCTCTTTCTCTCTCTCCCTCTTCCACCCTTATAACTCTGGGACAGCCTTCTCTCACCAAAGGCAGGAGAGATCCCGGTCGGGATCCTTCATCCGTCTTCTTTCCCCTGGCTCCTTCTCGTTCGCGTGTCCGTCTCTCGAAATACCGATGCAATTCTCCTTCTTCTTCCTGCTGCCGCCTCCTCTACCCTGTTTTCCACCCTCTACTACCACCGTTAACGCGTATACCCCTTTGCTCCTTTCTCTCTCTCGCTCTCTCTACGTTGTTTCTTTTTCTCCCTGATCTCTTTTCCATTCGCCTCTCCGTAGTACTCTTCCGTAGGCTCACCGTCCTTCTCTGTTTCCTTCATTCGCCGAGGATCGTCCACCACCACCCATTTCCTCGATCCACAACCCCCGAGACCATATTCCTTTCTTTTCCTTTTTCTGCCTCGTTCCCCTTCCTTCCGACGAGTGCCAGCTTCCTCGTCGGTTTCCCGTGTCTTTTCACTCCGCGGTGGAACCGGGAATAGACTCTACGTCCTCTTCTAGCTCCTGTCAACATCTTGCTCACTCCTCAACCCGTTTCGCGCGCGCGCGAACTCTCTCCCTGTCTCTCTCCAGCTTCTTACTCGGTTCCACGGGGTACGATGCGTGGAAGAGAGGGATTCCCCTGAACTCCCTCGCCCAGAGGAAACTAGCCCTGCTGCTCTAGCAAGGAGGCCGTGGCCCGAATTCTATCGACCCACGGTGTGTACCTACTATCAACAGCCTTCAGCTTCATTCACCCGCCCAAAAGATCCGGTTAAGAGATTGCGTACGCACACAGAAGACCGGCACGTGTTTTTGTTTTTGCCGCCCCGTGCTGAGCCGTGCGATGCGCGCTAACGCCGCTGCCCGATCATGCTCCCGTGAATAGTACTCTCTCGTTTTCTCTCTCTCTCTCTAAACTATACCACGACTAGCCGTCAGCCTCTCCTCCTCTACCGATTTTTACGATCGAACGCAGCTGGGAGAAGCGCGAACACCTACACGCTTCGATGAGGACCGCGATTGTCCCACGCCGGGCTGATAACAAATTCGTCCCGGTGAACCGACGCTTCCGCTTTACCGCTGATAGTGCACTGCGATCCGTAATCTCGATTCGGTGTTCTTGCAACGGTGACCTCTCCAGAGGAAGGTCGATGATCTTGATGCACTTGTTCGCGAATTTGTTGATGCATACCATTATCATAATTATTACGAAAAGAAATGATTGTGCGCGTAGATTCTGCGACTTGCAACGAATGCTGACAATGTTTATTCTGCTCAAAAATGCAGTTCAGGACGAAGTAGTTCCACTAGTTCTATCTTTGTAAAATTTGTTGATGTATTCGTTATCATAATTATTACGAAAAGAAATGATTGTGCGCGTAGCTTCTACAACTTGCAACGAATGCAGACAATGTCTATTCTGCACAAAAGTGCAGTTCAGAACGAAGTAGTTACAGTAGTTCTATCTTTGTAAAATTTGTTGATGTGTCTCGTTATTATAATTATTACGAAAATAAATGATTGTGCGCATAGATTTTGCAACTTGCAATAAATGCATACAATGTTTATTCTGCACCAAAATGCAGTTCAGGAGAAAGAAGTGCAAGTCATTGTAGCCGTGTAAAAAATGATAAGGCACGGGATTAAATGGCTGACTACTGGAACGATTACCCTATATTACAAAAAAATTGCAGCGTCGGATATCGTCACGGTAATTGTAATCAGTTCGGTTTCCAGCCGAGATTGTTGGTTCCCTTTAATAGCTTTAAACATTCTTCGGGTCTTTATTCGTCGTTTGCGCCGCTTATGGCCCGTTAATCGAATCCTCGGTTAAGCGCGCAATTTATATGGACCGCGCTCGGCGTACCTTCCTCTCCGCCATTCCATTTTTTCCTCGCCTCTCCTCTTATGTCGTTCTCCTAAGGGACCCGATGGCGAAACACGCAATAAATATCTCTGCCACCGCCCCTTCCTGGCAATTTTTTTTTCTACTCTGCAAGAAGATACTATTTACATCGTACAACCAACCCCAAGCCCCCCCGCCGTACTCCGCGCCGGGGTTATTATCGCGGGGCGAATAAAAAGTCGTTCATTTGTCTTCTTTCATGGAGAGCCGTTCGTGCTCGAATAAATGTCTTGGGAGGTTCCCGCGTAATTACATTGGCAACTGATAATATTGAATTTGATTCGTCGAGGATCGTTACGGGATCCTCTAAACCCGTAAACTGTGGCACGGAAACTTTGACAAAATTGTGTTCTCCGATACAGCGTCGTTGAACTATCGTGACGAGCTCGTATCTATAATTTTCCTTTCAGTTCGAGGAAGATGGAAAGTAGACGCTAATTATCGGAGTTCGTTGGCTCGTCAGTCGCCATCGTGGCGAACACTATTTTTATCCCGACTATTTCCGTTTAGCATGGAATCATTAAAACGCTGTTACACCTACGGCCACGTAGTGATCGAGCTTTCAAATTCGATGGCATTGCCTACTATTCATAATTATCAGGTGTTATCTCATCTTCTAATTTACCTCCAGACAAATTAAATGGTTTGCAGACACCCACGCTGATAGCGAGATTGTTTCTTTCATATAACATCCAAAACAAGAAATATTTAGCAAAACAAGAAATATTATGAACATAATTTTCAAATTGAAAATGCCAATATACGATTTATCCTCTATTAAAATCGTTGAGGAAAGAAATACGATTCAATTTGCCTTGTATTCCTTGCAATCATTATCTACTTATAACAATGCAAAAATTCTGCCCAATGCGATCATAAAATAAATCGTAGTGAAAATGGTCAATAAAACATCTGATCAAGATAATTATTGTAACGTTCGAGAAGCGGTAAGAAAAATTGTGAGAGGCAAAGCGGAAGGGGCGATTGTTTCGTTGACAGCTAACGACTCGTTGGACCATTTTTGCTAACTGGTGTCCGAGAACGGCGGGCCGAGCCAGCCACTGGGAAGCAGGGATAAAAAGGGGTTCCAGTGACCGGGCTCTGTGTACACCTGTCCCGGGGAAAAATCGAAAGGGAAGAGTTTGCTGAGCGGACGCTGGGGACGCCGTCTCTGGCGACGTTTACGCGCGTCTAGGGAGAAAAGGAAACACCACGAAACGTCATTTTCTCGAGTGTTTTCCTTTACCACACAGACCGCAACGATACGCGGGGACGGTTCCTGGTCCGATCCTGCGAGGGGCCAAAGCCAAAGGACGTACAGCTGATCCCAAATTTTATCACCCCCCGTGACCAATCAGGAGGTCGGTGTCCCGCACACGATCGAGCTAGACAGTGTGACGCCAGCAGTCCCGACGGATTTTCACCCTCGGAACGAGCTCGACTGCGCGGAACCCTCTTCACTCTCGTTCTCTCTCACCCTCGCGTTCTCTCCTTCTTTTTCTTACTCTCTTCTCTAGCTGTTTCTCTCTCGGTTCGTCTCCCTTCGCGTTCTTCTTCCGCGGGCTCTCTGTGCTCGGCCACCCTCTGCTCTCTTCGCTACCGCGGCTCGCGACTACCGACAGTGACCGAGAAGACCGTACAGACTGATCGGAACCGTTTTTCGATTTCTCGATCGTTCTTCGAGAGCTAATTTTCCTTTTTATTACTCGTGCCAGAAAACTTTCGACTCGGTTCACCGAACCCGTCTTCTTCCCTTTCGACCGTTTGCGATTTCTTTTTACTATTGAATTTTATCCCTTGCGCGAATATCTACCTTTTTATAAACTCGTACAAGTTGTTGTTTAACGCTGGCATACGTTGCGGCAATATTCGCTAATGTATTCGCAATGGACAAAATAATTCTAAATGGTTAATTTCTCAATTTTCATCTGTTAGAAAGAAAAACTACTCTCGGCAAAGGAATTGTGAATTACTCTGTGACCGGTATACTGAATGGCAGTTTTTATTACTCGAGTGCCCCAGCATCCCGTAATTTAATTCGCTCCTAGAAAACATCCTCCGAGTGTTCCGCGGGTCCTCTTTTACGCGAGCACCGCTAGTCGGCGTCTAAGGGCGAGCACCCCACCTACAGCCACCATGTTGGTCCGGTCTCTTTTCACTGCGAGAGTCAGATTTAATTAAACGCCCAGAATCCGAAAACGCAAATAAAAGGAACAATGCTGCTGAAGGAGAGCCGGGACATCTATCGGGTTTAGAGGAAAAACTCTTTTGTCCCTCTTGATCATTGTTCGCGGTGTTGTCAGGGTGGGGTGGAGAATGACCGGGATTGTTTATGCTATCGTAGAATCCACTTGAACATTCCTTACCGACCATCTGTACCTCTTCAAATTGTGTACAATTATTTCTTAGAAAAATTGTTCGTTTTAAAAACTCGATTATAATTTTGCAGGGTGGAGAAATACATTTTTGAAACAGAACATTTTGCATATAATGTAAGAAAATGCTAATATATGGAAATTTCTAACAGCAAACCGAGAGAAAGTTTATTTCACGTTGTAGACTTGTCTATCAGTACAACCAAAATGGTTCAATTAAAGTCGTCACGCTGTTTCTTAGCTCGCAAGCGAGGGTTCGCGGATGCCAGTCCATAAAATCAAGCAGAAACGCTTTACAATCGTGCGAAACGTACTCCATCTTGCGTCACGATCCGGCCGGACCAATAAAGCGGAAGAATAATCGAAAAGAAAGCAGTAAAGTCGCGGCAGCGTTTCCCGATACAGCCCCCGCAAGAATAATGACTCGTCGGGGATTTCTTTCGCCGTTGCAAAAAAAAAAACAAAGTTACACCGTCCCGTAATTCGACCGGTCTACGCAAGAAAGGAGCCGGGTACCAATCAGACTGGGGCCGTTCATCGCAATTAAACATCGCGCGGGTAAAAGCGACAGAGCTTCCGCCGGATAAAAGAAACGGGAAGCTGAAGACGAGGGAAAAGAAGAAGAAGAAGAAGAACAGTATACGAAGTAGGGAGAAGGAAGGAGGAAGAAGAAGGAGAAAAAGAGGAGGAATCATCGATGATATAAAGCGGAGAAAAAGAGGAAGTGAAATGGCGAGGGGTCCATAGAGGGGGGATGTCGAAGCCCTTTGCCCCTTTCGCGCCCATCCATCGATCGATAATGCGATCCGGCGAAGGGTGCACCGGACGAATCGCAGAAATAAGGGCTGCTGGTGCTGCTGCCTTTCTCTCTCTCTCTCAATCTTCCTCTCTGTCTCACCCTATCCGATGTTGTTTTCATCTCTGTCGTTCACTATGGTCTCGGGTACAGCGTTCATCTTCGCGACTCCGCCCTCACCTGCTCGCCGGAACGAAGGTAGACGAAAGGTGTACACCAGCCACCCGGCAAGGTTACTCACTTTCCCCATGCGTACTACAGTGGCTGGCTGCGTGAGTATCCGCTTGCTAGGCGTGTCCGTGTGGCTGTGCGTAGCCACCCCTCATCCACGTGCGGCCACGAGAGCCAAGGGGGGTTTGTGGATGTAACGAGGTGCACACGGACGTCGAGGTGCACAGAGCCAGATCCGCCGGCGTTTTCCTCTGTGCTGGTGATCGTATCGGGGATGATGGTGATGGTGTGTGTGTGCCCCGGTGCTGCTGCTGCTCGTGCCGATGATAGTAGTAGTGGTGGTAGGTAGCGACTACACAGTGGTGGCGATAACCATAGAGGGGTTGCAGATCGATGGAGCAGTGACGTCACGGGGAGCGGGAAGCTGCGTCTCCATGGTGACCGCCAACGGACCCGGCAGCTCTCTGTGTACGGTCCGACCAGCGGGCTTGAAATTTTATTAAATTTCATTTGTGCCTCCATCCCTCTCTCTCTCTCTCTCCCCCTCTCTCTTTGGTTAGCTCGCTCTCGACCCTTCTCTTTTACTTCCTCTCCCGCGTCTTCTTGTCCTTTTCCGACGGTCGCTTTTGTCTCCGTTCCATCCTCGAATGACCACCACCGGCCAGCCCTTCGCTACTGCACCTCTCTCCGTTTTATTTTCGACACTTCTCGCTGCTTTTACGCGGTCCGAGGAAAAACGACGCTCGGCTTGTAAAAACCGCCTGCAGAAACGCCGCGACGGACCAGAGACGACCGACGGGACACCAAGCAGGAATTCGGAGCTTGATTCTGAGAGCCGGGAGGGTGGGCTTGAACCACCCTGGATAGTTAGGTGCCAGTCTGATTCTACGAGGTTCCTGTTTTTCCACGTATTTCTTTGTGAATATCGTTTAGAATGCAAAATGTATTTAATATTCGTTCGTTCGAATAGCAATTTTCTTTGATCCAGAATATTTTTAATCACGCGAACATGTGTGCAGGGACCAACTTCGTTCATCTAAAGATTGAAGGATACTCAGCCTTTGATGTCCAACCATCGGCAAGGGTTAGACTTTGTAGAATTAAAATGAATTGGAGGGGACAGCATTTTGATGCACGCGCTTTAATTATGAAGGGTTGTAATACTCCACGGTTACGCATGGTATTGCGTACAGTAACATTCTCATAACAATTTGTTTTATAGACTTTATAAAGATTATGGTGTTTGGGAGATTCAAGAGCTGGAAATGATATTTGAGAATTATCTTGAAAACTGCGAGGTCTTAACACAAAGTTATTTTTGTGTTAGAAGTAGTTTGTTTTGGAGAGTGCACCATAATTTTTTTAAACTTGTGAAAACGAGGAGAAGCGGAAAATGTCCGCAAGTCGAGGCGCAATTACGAGGCCGAGGTTCTTTCTCGCAATTGGTTCGTGCTTTCTTCGAACCGCATGCTCTTCGCGTGCTTCTCTCGCGAAGGCTCGGAACGATACAAGGGATTCCGATTAGCTTTTGATCCGGTCGCTCTTGGCCGCCATTATTTCTCCCGATGACACGGTCCTCGAGGCTCGCAGCGCGACGTAAGAAAAGGACGCAAAGGAGGAAAAGCTCGGAGAAAGCGTCAGTTAATCTTCCTCCTCTTCGTTAATCTTCGAGCCAAGCGAGAGAAGTTTTTTTTTTGCACCGGGAGCCGAGTCCTCTTTCACCCCTTATACCGTTGAATTTACGAGCGAAATGATGGAGAGGGTGTCTCCTTGTGTTTTCCATGGCAAACTGGCGGAGAAGTTCCGCCGGTTGCCTCGCCGCTGGCAAGTTTATCCTTTTCCATCCCTCCGGGTCTGTGTCCTACGCTCGTTGATCATAATCAACCGAACTACACCGGTTTTCGTTCCGATCGACTATTAAACTTCTTGTACCTGAACTTCGAAACAATCGCGGCCTCCCGTATTTACTCGAACGGCCCTCTTCAAGTCTTGCAAACAAGCCACTTTTTTTTAATCTGAGAAAGGATTTATTACAACATTGGTTATACAAACAGAATTATACATAACAAAGAGTATTATCAGTATATACGTAAAGGTGTACAAATTATCTTTTTCCTTTTAGGTGACACCTAAACACGCAAATTACAATTGTTTAAAAAGGATATAATATCATGACATGCCTCGATATTAGGCCCAGCAAGAAACAAGGAAACATCCAAAGGCAACTGAAATCCCAATTAAACAAGCCACTTTTATCAATAGAATCGTCTAGATTATGTTGAATACACTAATCAAGGTTTAACCCTCTGCACTCGTAGCTGTTCTAATTCGAAAATGAAACATTTCTTCCGACCTAGAATAGTTCTATTCTCAATGATCTTTGAAATTTGATGGATACGAAATTGATTTAATACCTCATAAATGTAAACAATATTTCAAATAATAGTACAACAATTTTAAGTGGGGCCTCAGAGTTACCATTTAAGTGCTAAGGGTTAAGGGGTTGTTCATGTTTCCAACGATCCAATAATCAATTTTATTTCATTCTTTTCAAGTGCAAGTGTTCACAGGCTGAATTTTGTTCCTCGCTGTGAACGCTTACACTTGAAGCGAATGAAATAAAATTGATGTTTGGAATCGTTGAAAACGAGAACACCCCGTTAATGTTATTACCGAGTGTAACCTGTTGATAAATCTAGTAAGAAGCACTTACAGGTGAAATTGTGGAAGAATTTCCAACTCAGAGAATGGTTTTCCTTCGTATTTTTGAATTGTTCTCGAGAAGAGATCGACCAGCTTCGCATCGTGAGTTTACCTTCTGGGACGCTGAACCTTTTATAACATTAGGGGTTGACGTATTTGACCAGCCGAATGAAAATTCGCAGCAAAGGTTGATCGTCGCGTGTTATGCTAACGATTACGCACTCCGGCCTATCGGGCCGCAACTTGTTCTTTGTGATCGCATAATTAACGAGGGTTGTTTAACGTGAATGGAACCGGAAAACAGGGTGGAATTAATTATTTCCTAGGACTTCATCGAGTGCGTTCAATCACTGGGGACTCTAATCGAATCACTTAGTCGTTTCGACGATTTCCACACGGCAACGAACTCTTTGAAAATCGTACTGAAGTTTCCGATAGTCCTACAAATGACAGTAATCGAACTCGCTCTTGAATAATAAAATTTACTCGATATCCATTGTGCGTCTTTCGAATAATAAAATTCAGTAATTTCAAGAATTGCGAATCAAAAACTCGATCATTTTATTCGCGGTGGATTCAGCGTTGCATCTAGAGCTCGGACTTTTAACCGGGTATCTCATAAGACATAAGTCATAAATGATAATGAAATTAAAAGAACGTTGATATATTAATTTAAATTGATTAAAATCGTTCAAAAGAATAAGTAATCGTAATATATCGTCTGCTTTTTACTATTGATGCAAACGATTTTTATTTTCCATAAAGATCCGCAGTGTATTCATGAGATACCCGGGTACTCGGGTAATTTTTTAAGTTTACACGAATACCCGGGTAATTCTGTTTACCAGAGTACCCGGGTACCCGAGTACTTATTGTTTACTCGGGTATCTCATAAGTCACAGCTCTAGTTGAATCCACCGGCTGTGGTCATCGATATTTTTATTAGAACCGCGACCACATTGCGGAGACTTTGGAATGCGCGTCGTAGCAATAAAGCGTCGTTAAACGTTCCGGTAACGTTGCGATGGTTGCTTTATAATTAACCGTTTTCGACGTTAAATTACACGGCTCTCGAATACTTCAGCGAACTATTCGGCCGGCTACGATTGTGTGGGGCGAAATTTGATGTCCAATTTGCCACTGCATGCCTGACGTTCAACTTCCCGATAATGCATGCATGAAGTCCCCGAGAGCCAGAGTAAATGTAATTCCGTCGGCAAATTGGTCCCCGTCAAAATACAAATTAATCTAAGTTCCGTGTATTCTAAGTTTTCGGGCGTCGTCGGCGTAGCTTAGCGGTCCGATTTCACGGAGTTATGATCTCGTCTAAGTTTCCGTGGGAAACCTGGGGGCTGCGCATCGCGGCGTGGGTGAGGGCCAGTCTCCGGCAAGAATCATCAATTAAGCCGCTTGACGTTCGCGATGATCTTTTCTCCTTGGCAACCGATGCCCGTCACCCTGCTCCTTCCTTTTTTCCCCAACCATTTCCACGTGTTAATTACTCCACGCGTTCAATCGTCTATCGCGAAATTCACCGATCGTGAACGATCCACGCGTCAAGCTAGGTCCACACTAAAGATCTCACCCCTTATTGTTTACGTATCAGAAGATGAAGATAATTACGTACGTCAATCGTGCAGAGTGGAATCGACTGGCACCTGAAGGGTTGATCAATAAGTTGGGCAGCACGGTGGATTTGAGAAACAGGTTGAAACGCGGCTATCATCGGTGAAAATTATGCTAGGAAGAAAGTGAAAATCGACCCTCTTCCGGCTGTCTGAGTCTGTCTCATTACCGCCCCTCCAGCCCCTTGTTTTCACTCCGCGTGATGTCACTTTAATTAAGTTCGAAACTCCGCGAGCTCGATTCCGTCAGCCACCGGCCTTAGGAAAGTAAAAGAAAAGGAAATGTGGAAGATAATAAAAATCTTGAGGAAGTCCTCCCACCCCCTCGACTCGCTTGTTCCTTTTTAATTCGTTGGCCCGCGACAAGGTGGTACGCGGTGACTCAGAGAAAAATGGAGAAAATTGGACCGCGGAACGTCTGCCCCTCCAAGTGATTTACATCCCCTCTTTCTCGCGGCGGTGTTCACCGTATAAAATCGAAATGATCAGTCCGATTGAATTTGTTCATCCGGTGGCCGATGTCCTCGACTCTCCCCACGACATTCGAGAATTGCGTTACAAAGCGTCGAGACGAAAACGGACAGCGAGCTGCGGCGATTCGTGCGGCTCGACGTCCCCAGGACACCGAAACGAATACGATTTTTTGAGACGGGGGCGGGTCTCGTCGAGGCGAATTTCAATAAACCACTAGACCTAAGTACGCCTCCCAAACGGTTACCGTCCTCGGATATCCTCCATCGATCTGCAAACTTGCAAATATTAATTGCGCCGCCCCCGATGCACGGACGATTCTTGCGACGACACAATTCAGAAATCGATCCTCACTCTTTCTGTCCAGTTCAACCCTTAGGTAAAGATTATAAGGGCAACAACTTTGTTAATTCATTTAATGTTGTGAATCAAGCATCAATTCTACACGTACAAGATTATTAGGATATTTTTTGTTTTACATAAAAAAAATTCACAAAATGTATTATTTTTACGTTGTACTATTTTTTTGTTTAGTTCGTGTTGGAACAGTTACGTCCACGAAACGAAATTGTATTAAAAATCGTTCTGTAGCTCCGATTTTTTTCCGTTAAAAAAAAACAAGTCGTTGACACAGCAGCGTTCCAGCTAGAAAGGTTTGTGTAAAATGAAAACGGCGAGCGTGGTTCCGTGAGAAATGAAATTGTTCAAGGTACGAGTCGTTTCGAGAACGCGTGGCGTAGGATTGATCTCTGTAAATTGGTTAATTTGGCCGGGTGCCTATTGTAACAGCGATTTACATGTGTCGGTGTTCCGTGCGCATCGGGGAAAATATTCCCGGAGACGATTGGAAAAACTGTCGACGACCGTAGTGGGATGGATGACCGTTGGTTGTCGATGGTATCTGTCGAAATTCGGCTGGAGTTCCCGGTGTAACCGCATCGACCCGCCCCGTGCCAGCTGCGCGAGAAGAATACTGGGCACGCTGTACTAATATTCTACAAATTCTGTAAATGGAAGCTGCGGGTAGCGTTCACGCACTCGGCTGCAACGGGAAAAATCGATTTCCGTCTACGACGAACCGGCGAGCGAAATATACGCGGTATACGAGAGGAAAGTGTAACAAACAAGTAAGGTCAAGGTGTTTAAAAACTTAAAAAAAAGTCTGTCGGAGGACAGCGAAGGGGCTAACAATCTCCGGCATCTACTTGAAACGTATATAATACGCAGTTTGCTATTACCAAGCCACCTGGGGGTTGAAGGGAGTTGGCTCTCTCTCTCTTTCTCTCTCTCAGTTTTTTTTGCTCTCTCATTAAAACCCTAATTAACCGCGTCTGGTCGAGTCCGCGATTGTTTTCGGGGATGACCCACCGAAAACGGCGCGATAATTTTTGCGATCACTGTACCAGGAGCCCGCGCCGGACAGAGGTCGGTTGGTCGGAGGAGGACGGAGCGATAAAGGGCGAGTCACAACCCCTGAAGGGAGACGCGCGTATACATTCAGCAAATAAGGGAGAGAGAGAGTGCATGAACTAGAAAGCGAGGTGGATAGCCAAGAGATAGAGTGAGAGAGACAGAGTTGGTGGAATGAGGAGAGCGTAGACGGCGAAACAAAGAGGAAAAGAGCCGGAGGGTAATCGAGAAACGAGGCGAGAGAGAAAGAGAAGAATGATCGGGGTGAAGGGAGGTGAGGGAGCAACTGGAGAGAAAGAGAGGGACAATGCAAGCCGGGGAAAGGGGTTGCCGGTGGGGGTGGCCGGGTGTCGAGGGGGTGTGTTTGGTCCGGGAACTCACGGTGATGCTGTATTGATCCGACTGCACGAGCGGAGCTAAAGTAAGCCGAGGCTGGCAGAGCGTTGCCTTGGCAACCTCCTCCCTCATCCCTCAGGACTTTCCACCGGTCGGACCAACCCCTCGCACACCGAAAACCACCCCCGAACGAGAGAACCGTTTCTGCGCCTCTTGCTCGCGCTCCCTCTATTTTTCTCTTTCGTCCCTTGAACCACCACCACCACCGCCGCCACCATCACCACCACCACCACCGTCAGAGTCACTACCACGTCGACATCGGCCCTCCTCAGCCTCTCCCGGTCCTCTCTCTTCTACTCCTCCCTCCCTCCCTCTTCTGATTCTCTCTCTTCTGGTCCTCTCTCTTCTGATTCTCTCTCTTCTGACCCTCTGTCCTCACCAGGTCGATCTATAGGTGTTAAACGAACGCCCGGTTTCTCTCTCTTTCTCTCATGGTGAGTCCTCTCGTGCACACGCTGGATTTTCGATGTGGATGGAGAGAGGAGCGGCTCCTCTCGCGTATACGTTCTACGAGGGCGTACGCGAAAGATCCTTTTTCCAGTCGCGCGCACGTAGAATCGCTCCTTCCGGGGGCTACGACACGCGGTTTTTCCTTTTCAGCTTCGGCGAATAATCTCGTCTGCCGATCCTGCTCGCGCCACGGGATACTACGAGCTCCACGCTCTCTGTGTTGCTCCCACGAGCCGCTCTCTCTCTGTGGAACCCGATCCAGGCTGCAATGCCGGGATCGTTATGTTACGTTCAGAATCGGTTGTTGGCCGTATACGTGATTGGCGTACGATTTCGGGAAATTCAACCCGCGGCTCTCGTGTTCCACCCGTTTGTGTCTTCCATTTCATCCGAAAGAGATCAAACAAATTGCTTACTTAGAGAAACTTCATTGATGCTCGATAATCTTTCTGCTGTTGCATAAATGTATGCACCATCTACGATGATGATAGTACTTTCAGTTTAAAATTTCTTAGAAGGTAAACTTCATGTTGATGGTATTCCTGCTTTTTTATTAATGGTTAATAAGCCCTTGCTAGACCATTTTCGTAGACAATAAAAGTTGTACTCCTTTTCACAGAACACGCAAACCTGTCCAGAACTCGAACGAAGAAAAATAGCACCCCTAACGATGTTACATTGAACAGGTTCGTTCCTTACTCTCAAAATTCCGGGTTTAATTTACGTTGATCAAGAGTCGAATTCCACAACTGTACAATCGAAACAGTCTTTTCAATAAAGAATTAGCATACACACGCTAGCAAATAGAACAAACGTACAGAGAACCTGTTCAGCAGTATGAAGAATTTTCACGAGTGATCGGGGGTGGAATTCTTTTTCCTAAAGAATTAGTTCGCACACGCTGATCAATAGAACAAATGTACAGAGGGCTCGGATGGGGTCGCAACGTACTTGTACGAATTAATTTGTTGCGATCGACAAAGGGGGGAGCGTTTTACCTCGTAAAAATGCAATTCGATTGGAAGTCGTGGCAAGATAAATGTCGGCTGCCACTTTCTGACTGCCCGAAATTCGAGAGAGAGACTCCGGCATCGAAGGAGTCGTTGACGACGGAGGAGGGTTCTCGACCCAGAAAGATTCTGTATTTATTTTGCCGCAAATAGAATGCCCGGCGCATTAAGTTTATCGGGTGAAATCGATCAAATGTACAGTCATTCCACTTATCGTTTCTTTTCACCGTAAAACGGTGCTCTTTATAATATTGTTTATTTAATAGGCAGAGGTAAAGAGGACAATGGTTATTTATGATCCGATCGTGTCGGGCTAAGGAACAATGAAATTCTTAAAGTAATTCGATTGCGGGCGCAGACCCGCCTCAAACGATCCCAGACTCCCTCTCCTTCTCTCTCTCTCTCTTCCTCCTATGTATTACAGCCCTTATTTCTGTGCCAAAGATTTGGCCACCTCGAGAGCAGCGGGAGACGAGGGACTGCAACATTATGCCGGATTGCGTATAGTAAACACTTCGGGGCTGAAATAAAACTAACCCCTCTTCTGGAGCTGCTATTTCTATTAGGAGGGATGGATGCGCCGTATGATTCATACGTATCACATCGGAACACCTCGATACTCGATAAACGAATTCTACTTCGGGAACCGAGCAGATAATTTCATTGGACAGCTCTCTTCCACAATTTTTCATTTTGTTCTGAAAATACCGCTCTGAAATATTCTTTTGATACTATCGTATCAATTTATATCATGAAAGTAAAAATTTGTTCAGATAAGAAGGAGCAAGTGCCTCTAAAATATTACATGATTTAAGTTTAGGGTAGTTCGATAACTTAACTGTTTTTTGTTTTGGCTGAGTTAAAGAGTATTTCCGTGTATTTCAAGAGAAGTGGAAGATCGAATAATAAAATGTATATTCAGGTTAGTTTGAAAGCTTCAAAGTTGGCAGTTCCAAATATCGTCGCAGAGGGTAGCAAAACAGATGAGGGTAGACTCGGTGAAATACGGCAACAAATTCCCTGTTACACTGCATTTGTAGAATTATGCGGGTTTCATTCACGCAAAAAGTTTCCGCGGCTTCACGGATCTGTTTTACATATGGTCGGATGCCAAGTGTGACGTCGTCGAATTGTCTCGACGGTTGACAATTCCGAATGCGTTCCTCCGCTGTTCTCCTTCGCGGTAACAAGGACACACATATTTTTCTCCCGCATTACCTAACATCCTCCGACACGTAAATCAATTATTAATTTTCGAAAAAGCCGTGCCACGGGAGACGAGCACACGAACAGCCGGAACACGTATCCGCAAATGAAATAAACCGAACGAACGAGTCGCGTTTTCCTATACATTTTAAATGTTGCCGAACACGGCTCGCAATTAGCAAATAATCTAACGCGCTCCGCCGAGCATTAATAAACCGAACGAAATTATAGTCGTCAATATCCACGACCGGAAATTATACGTACCCCGGGGGCAGTCCGAATGTTCAAACTAAATAATCGATCGGCCGGTTCGTTCGACGCGTTAACCGCACCGATAAAAATTATTCGCGCGCGCGGATATATTCTTCGCGAACAGATATCACCGATTTTTTTTTCTCCTCGGGCACAAAAGAGACAAAAGGAAGCGCGGAAGATACTCGTGTCCATCGATTTCCGATGTTATACTAGACGCGAAAGTTCAACATGCGTAACACGGGGAGAGAGACCCGTCGAAAATCTGGGGCCGCGAGCGCGGGTGGGTCGGGCGCGCGCTCGTTTCCCGGGGCATTAATTAATCTTGAAAAACGCCGGCGAACAACAAAAAAAGAATACGCCGGGGGGAAAAAATTTTTCTTTTGGGGCGGGGGGGGGGGGGGGGGGGGGGGAGGTAACGAGAAAAACAACAAAAACGAAAAAATCGGCCCACCTCCCCCATTGTCGTCGCGCCTCTCCCCCAACCCACCAAAAGGCGGCTCCGGGAACAGAGCGGACGATACAGAGTCTTCGTTTGAACGTGTTCGTTGCGAATGACAACCCCCTGTGTCGTGCACACGACAGATGCAACGAACAATATGGCTCGATGTGTGCGCTGAGTCGGTTTTGATTTCGGCATTATTATGCCCACGGTCAGGTATAACGTACCGAGGAACGTGTCAGCCGTCGATCCGTCGTTATTTCGTACTCCATTGCCGGGCGTGTTGTGCTCGCCGTTTGCAAAATTGATCCGCAATGTTACACGCGACCGATGACTCGACGACGCGCCACGCGTTTCCGCCGCTTCGCATTTTCAATTTCGCCCGTCCAATTTTCTGCGCCCCCTTTTGTCCCTGTGTTCGTCGCTCCCCGTGCCGTTCTTCTTCATTCCCTCTCTATTTTTTACTCCACCCATCCGATACAACGTCCGAATTTCTCTGGCCAACAAGCGAGAGAGAGGGAGAGAGAGAGGGAGAGATAACTCCCGAGGAAATCGCGAGACGCGTTTCCGGGTTTCTGGGCTCGGAGGGGCTGCATTGTTGAAGAGGAACGCTTGTTAGCGGATGATGCCTGCGAAGAATTCGCGGAGGTCCTTGAAGTGGTAAATTGAGTATAATGGCCCTGCCGTGTCCCCGTGTCCGTGAATTGGTTGTTCCGGATTTCGTTAAAAGCGGGCCTCCTCTGAATGGCGATACGCTGTCGGGTATAGAGTAATTGGGAGATGACTGAGATTGTGCCGGATGATGGCTCCGGGGGTGACTTTGCACTGAAAGATGCACGTTAGATAGGGGACAGAGCTTTCAGATTTCGGGAACTATTTTAGTCGAATTATTTTAACACATTATTCACCGGTGATAATTTCATCATTTCTGAATGTCTACGGTCCATTACTACGGATTTCTTCAGAGATTCCAATTTAAATCGAGAACCAACAACTCTTCTCCATGAACGTAATCTAATAATTTCATTTGGGATAGTCACATAGAAAATTAATCTATACACAATATAATTTTCATATGACTTATTCTCTAATCATTAGTGGAAGAATGATATTTCTATTTGGCCTTGAAGTTATACAATTCATGGAGATCATTTTTATTTTCCAAAGATCCGCAGTTAACTTTTTAGATGCAAGCCTGATTCACCACGAATTAATTGACTGACTTTATCGGGATGTCAGTGAACCGGTTGCAACAAAGAATGATGCATCTGGGCTTTAGAATGAAAGTCCTTGGAAAAAAAAGAGTGAACAGGAGTCACGAGGGTGCAGGAGCTCTGTTGCACCTCCTGAAGGCCTAGTCCTTCTCCATTCAGGTGGCATCGACCTATCCAGATGGTAAGAACCGATCGTACCATCTCGTGGAACTTGTTCCTCCGATCGCCAGGGTTCGCCAGCCGTTGGTCCAGTCCAGCATCCCCTAATCGACGCTGCCTCGTCCTGTCGGCGGATACTGGAACTACATTGGGGGTTGGAGGCGGTGCACCCTTTGCGCAGGGCATCTACAAACAATAGACGCGTGCGTGTTCCGCGCGACGGTGTCCTGTCCGTGGGTGCTAATTTCATTAGGTACAAATGCATCGGCGCAAGTGATAAACAAAAAGTGAGACAAATAAACAACAACAAAAAAGAACCGCAACAACATAAATCAAAGTACCAGGGGGATCGAATAGCAGAGCATCAACCGGCATCAACCAATCAGGAGCACATAAAACCCTTGTCAAATCGTTGGGATGTAACATGGCTGTGAACAGCGTCGCTCGTAAACAGTGATGTATTTATGAGGATCAGTGTAAGACGGCGATCTTTAAAGAAATAAGTATAGTATCTGAACTGGATGTTGCTGATCCGGTTCCCAGGAGTTTGCAAAGGGTAGTAATGATCCTATTGGAGGGATGACCTGTTACGCGGTGGTGCGCAAAAAATATTGCTGATCCTGGCTGCGTTCGGGGGGATCCTGCGCCGTGCATGACCGGCGGCGGAAAGAAATTCGTCGGTAAGTGTTGCGGTTACTATTGATTATGTTATGCTTGTCGATGATACCGTTCGGTGGGTACGCGTTACTCACGCTTCGACGATGATCATCGAATAGGCGGCGTTTTCATGCGAACGGGAGCTGTCGCGCGTCCGAAGGGGTTGGCTGGTAGAACTCGCGGAGAAGGGAATTAAGGTCGGAACCGACACACGTGAATCCCTGACGACATGAGGTCGTATGACGGCGAGAGCAGCTCGACGGAGGACGACGACAGGAGGGAGGGTCTTCCCGAGGCGCACTTGCAGCAAGGATCCTGGCAGAGGTCGGCTTCTCATCCCACATGGGCTTGGGAGCACCGTAGCACTGTGGGTATCAATATCTTTATTAATACTAAAAATTGCTAGACCATTATTCAATACAATTCCTGCAGTCCCGAGCGTCTTTGCATTTATTAGAGAACAAATGAATTTCTATGGAACTCTTTTCAATTTTTATTTTACATAGAGATCCGCAGTCTAGTCATAATAGCTTCGACTGAAAATAGTTAATAATTATGATGTGGCAAGAGAAAACGGAACGCGAAAAATGTAAACTGACAATAATAACAGCTGGCAGACGTTCGCGGGCTCTCTTGAGTACATTGACCCCACGAGAATGAGTGTGTGCGTGCGTGAGCGAAAATAATATGGCAATTTAGCGTGTGTTACCTTATCTGACTTGTATACTTGCCGCGTTACTATTTCATAAAGTATAGATATCAATTTAACACATTCTAATGCAAATTTGCTAATTAAATGTGAACCTTTGCAGCATCCGCTACCGCCACAATCCACAGCGGCACTAGAGTCCATGTACTCGGTGCCAGGAGCGTCTCATCCAAGTGTATCCGCCCCTCCAGCTGGCTACTCGTCGGAACACCCTCAAAGTGCACCTGGAAGGAGGACTCCCCTGGGTGCCGTCGGCCTCGGTGGCTTCTATTTTCAGCAGCAACCGCAACCACATGCTTCTTCCAGCGCTCTGTCTGATGAAAACAGGCCTGACCACGAGAGGTACTCGATCCTCTAACGAGGACCCCATTTCAACAATTGCCTTTCGCAATTACTCGCTACAATACTATAATATTACCGGCTCACTTTTCAAATACTACTTCTCGCAGACCCGGCGCGTCCAGATTAAACTGCCCGCCGAAATCGAAGACCACCAGACAGGGGAAAAGCATGCGTTTGAATATTAATGCGAGGGAGCGCAAGAGGATGCACGATTTGAATGATGCGCTTGATGAGCTGCGATCTGTTATCCCGTACGCTCATAGTCCGTCCGTGAGAAAGCTATCGAAAATTGCCACCCTCCTTCTGGCGAAGAACTACATTCTCATGCAAGGTAAAATGAGCATCAACATTTTATCTTGGTTTCTTGGATACCTTCGTCCCATCGGTCGAACCATTATTGTGGATCCTTGTTCAAAAGAAGGGACTTTAAAGCCATTGATCGTCACACAATAGCTGTTCGCCCCACTCCAGTTTCACAATTTATGGTTGCCGATAGTGGGGTGAACAACCGTTATGGCGCCGTTTAGGGTCCTTTCTGGAAAAAAACAGAATGAGCAAGGACTTCTCTTACATTTTCCCAACATATGTGCAATAATAATTCTTCTAACAATCGTCGTCAAGAACTTGACAGAATATTTTCTGTCAGAAGAAATTTGATTTAGTCGAATCTGAACATTTTTTGCCGGAGGGCTGGTGTCTCACAGATTGGATCCTCTGCAGGTAATGCTCTGGAGGAGCTGAGGAGAGTGATAGCTGTCTTGCAATCGCCGCACGCTCACACAACCGCGCTGCCGCCCACACCTGTCTCCTACGACCTCTTGCATGGTTTCCCGGGCAAGCTGTTCCAAGGTGTGCAGGACATGCCGGGACTTCCTACGAGCGATCCTCAAAGCGTCACAGCCGGCGGACCTCCGACCGACGGGGCTGTCACCAGCGGAGAATCAAACTAGGGATTCGGGTCTTCCTTTTCTTCGTTTAGTTGTAAGGGATGAGACCTGATGGCGGTAGTTAGATGGAACGTAATGGATGCTCAAGACCACTTCCTCCCATTATGTCTGCCTGTTTTAACGGAGAGAGACAGTGGTTAGATTCCTGTCTACCATAGAAAATACCTAGAATGAACGATCTTTGAAGTAATCAAAACTATTTGTATAACGAGAACAGTTTTGTCTTTTTGTACACTCTTACGTCGAAGACATGTAGCAGGGACAGTGACCTTGAGCGGCCAATTTTCGTACTGACTGTAGCGTCAAGAGTATCCAAAGATTTCGTACTATAATACTGTAATAGAGTAACGAGAAATGGTAGAATGTTTCGAGTATTCGGGTATAGAGGAGAATGGTCGATCCTCTGGGATCCGACGATCGAGTTTAAGGATCTAGTCTAGAATGTTAGCTTCGTAAGAATCCTGACGCGGGACTTGAAAGTATTAGAGGGGAATTATTTCGACGTCGGCGTCCCCGGGCGCCGTTCGTTCAGAGTTCGATAAACATGAAGTCAATACTAGATACTAAGGCAAAAAATTTCGATGAAAGTATTAGCGATTAAGTAATTAGCGGCCAAGACAGTAACGAACGGTCTACCATTACTAAAACAGCAATAAGCGACAGCATATTTCTGTCTCTGGTAAAACGGGACGTGATTCCTATCGAAATCCACCAAGTGATCGAGTTTCATACGATTGATTCCCTTTTTATCAAACAAACGCGAACTGCCAGAGAGAGAAATGATGTGAAAGGGATTAGGAATACAATTTCCGAGTCCCGTCCGAGCAACGCGATAGTAAATATAGCATGTGATATATGTCGAGATATTATGTATATATATGATATATTCTAATCATACAGATCTTAAATATTCATATACATAATATATATATAGATATATATATATATTTAATAATTCGAATTGAGCTATCGATTGTATAACTTATTTATATACATAATACGTTTATTAAGAGTTTACTACGACGTGCCGAGGATTTAATCGTTTCCTTTGATCGCGAGGATCTATGGAGTTTAGAGAAAAGAACGAGTGTCGGTATAATTTATTGATCTTTGACTGTAGGATCGTCAGTCCTTCGATAGGGCCCGACACGAGTAATGAGAAATTACGTAACGAAAGCCGTTGAATGGCAAGCAATAATTACTACCATTATTTGTATGGGGATTTCTAATGACGACGCACCAATAACAATAAACGCGTGCGGATATTACTAACAAAGAGAACAGACGAACATGTTTGTTGTAGAGTGTAGACATCACTGTTTAGTGCTCGAATAAAATCTATTTAAGAAGGTTACTGATCAAGCGAGTGCTCTGAAAGAATAATTACACGCAATAATACCGCAAACAAAAATATTATCTCATAACTCAAATATTCAACGAAAGACGAAGTGATTCGAGAAACATTGAATTCTTTCAAAGCACTCGTTCTATACAAGCTTCATTTTTTAAAAGCATTAACACGTTCATTGTCCCATGCGTCATATGTGATTCACAGTCACTGTCAGTGCTGGATAACGTTTATTTAAAGCACACGAAAAATAGAACTGATACAATAGACACGTATTGGTCGATAAAAACAGGTACAATAGAAAAATGATGGCTAGACTTGCGAATCTTTTAATCCTCCCACTATTTGGGAATGAATACATGGACAGTGAACGTATTAAAACTAGAGAAACCGGAAAACTTTCGTAAAAATTTTACAACTCGTATTTCAATAACGTCGCTCTCATTACGCAAAATTTCCGCTCTTCCCTCCTTAAAAGATTACCCCGCCGTTAATTTTAAAACGAGTTCATCGCTAAATCCTCTTCGTCTAATCTTCGATGTAGTTATCGGAAAGTTAATGATTCACTGGTTGTGATTTTTGTATTAACTTTTTCAACGCCGAATGCAACGGACTTTGTATTGCCGCCATGATTGGTGAAGGGGGCGATCGAAGAAAAATGTGGTTTCTCTATTCAAACGAAACTGAGCGAATCTTGTACGAATATCGACAGCGATCCTTCTCGTGTAATTAAATCGGAGAGAACATTTGTTTGCAGTGATGGGAGACCAAGTGTAAATTGAAAAAAAAAATAACGTTATCTAAATCACGGTCTACGCGACCATCGGGTGGCGCCATCTTAGCTACGGCGCGAGGAACTGGCAATTCGATTGTCCTCGCGCTTTTATTGTCGAAACATTTTCAATTGCTTCGTGTATTAGAAATTGTACGCTACGAGGTTGTGTACAATAAACGAGGAAAGACGTGGACACGAGCTTTGCTGCGCTGATATTATTTTGCTGGAGGTTTTTTAGAGAAAATGGAGTTTAGTTCGTCTACGATCGACGGGTGGCGCCATCATGGCCGCTGGTTTGCGAAGCATTCACTCGATCGTCTTCCGTCCTTCTGGGAGGACCTTATGCCGTGTGTGCTCGCTTCGACGGGGTTTATTGTGTGCGTGCCTTGTCGGTGGCTCGAAGCTGGCTTGTAGGCTGCTGTTGCTGGTGCTGCTGCGCGCCATGGTGTGATCGTTTGATGGCTCGGTGCTTGTGTCCCACGGTAACCGTTTCGTGAAAGAGTTGGTCAGTGCCAGGACACGACGTACCTGAACCGGCTGGCAATCCGTTGGCTACCTGGAAATGTGACGGTCGACTTTGAACCGGTAAGCACCCACGATCCTCGTATCCACAGACAGCTGAACCCGCCGGTCGCGTTTCCAACTGACGACGAACGTTTCTCTACGGGTGACGTAGTCGTTTCTCTTCGGATGATCGGTCACGAATCTACCAAACGGAAGGCAAATTATAGAAATAATCGTTGGTGACAGAGATAGCCGTTCCACGTAAGTCGTTTCTTTTCTCCTACTTGACGAGAAGGGGAGAGAGCGAGACGGCATGACGAGACCGTACCGTTCACCCACGATTGTTTTTCACGACGTTGATAGGTTATGATGTCATAATCGTCCCCAAACGAGTCTCTTTGTCCTCGCCACCGTGCTATATCGTTTTACCTCTCGGAATACCTCGTGTTCTGGAAATCAAGTTAAAATATTCTACTAGGATATAGTACAGGGGAAACGTTGCATTCTTTGCTTCCAGCGAGTCTTCGGAGCAGTTTAGTTTCGAGTACGCATCGAGTTCGTAGCGTAATATATTTTCTGTCGCGAGTGGGAGAACTAACCTTACCTTCCCGATTGGGCGAAAGACACGACGGGGTCGCTATTGGTAGTCCTTTCTACGTACCTGGCACGCGAAAGATACCTGCATTCTCGGTGAGGCCGTGCCTCCAAGAATATTCTATCTTTCTTTATATTTTTCTCGCTGCATTCTCCAGGAATCTGTTCGCTGAGTTTTGAACTTGATGCGCGAAAAGGCATGCGCCCACGCTGTAACCTCTCGTCGCCGAAAATATCGATGCGGTGACTGCCGGGAAGGACGATTTTCGCGACCGATGAAAACCCAAGCGAAACGACGATTCTCTATGTCGACTCGAGTCGTTTCCTGTTAGCCGTCGAACGATATGTCGCCACGATCAGACGAGCATCCGCGGTCACGAGCGACCAGTACAAATATCGCCAGTCGATGCTAGCACGGCAAACCATTGGCCAGCCTGCGCGATCATTTTCACCACGATTTCGTATAAGAAAACACCTTGAGACAACGTTCGATTCATTGTCCCGTGATGCACTTCTCCACGCTGAGGGATTCACTGCGGCCAGTATATAGGACACGCGTACTAACTGCATAGGAAACGGTATCGTGCTTCTCACCCGGCAAGGTAAATAACAACAAACTCTTTCACCGTATCTATGCATGCACACGAACCTGGCGTCGTGACATACTATCTTCCGAGTCTGACTTCCGGTTTACCAGGTTCGCGCGCTATTTTTTATATTGCTTTTTTAATGTTTAACGTTTTTAATGTCTTCACCCAGTAACATCGGACGTATACACGATGGATAAATTTACTTTTTAGTGAAATGGTGCTTGGCGAGGTTGTATGGGGTAATCGTGGATGTTGATATGAATATTTCGAAACAAATTATTGTACATTTTAATGATCTATTCATTGTTCGCTCGCAATGTGTAGCTTCATGTCCCCATTTAAAACGTTTAGAAGATAGTACGCATATTAATAATAACAGCACTCAAGATGGCTGACTACTGATCTTAAATGGCTGACTACTAGCACGGTTACCCTACATGTTTATATATCGTCGATTGCTTAGAGCAAAGATCAGACAACTTTCAAAATCTCCACTTACCTAGTTTACCTATATTTGTACAATTACGAAATATGCGCGGAGATTAACCCTATCAATGAAATAGTACTTTGTTCCATGCTGATTTTTGAGAAATAATATTTAAGATCAGGAACCCAAAGGGCAGTTTGACATTAACAATTGTACCCTCTACGGTGCGAGTTTGCACACAGAATAATCGAATCCGCTAAAGATACTCCACGTCCAATAAGCAGTTTACGATTACAGCAACTTCCATGTGCTTTTTAAAGGGTAATAGCAGAGCACGATCAGGTGTTTTCATAGCAATTGAAAAAACCCTTTTCATAGGAACGAATGTAGGTTCGATAACTCAGGAAAAGAATTTTCATATCTGCTGGGTTCGGAGTATAGTACGTGAGAAATAAATCGCGGATGACGCGTTTCCGGTTATCTTATCACAGGTGTCTAAAGGAAATACGATTCGTGTGACGTACATCGAATGATGAAAACTATTTCGTTTGCGATTACGTATACTAATGAATGTTGAAATAATCTCGAGGAGGCACGTGATCATTATGGTTTTTTTTTACGTAGTAACGTCCGTCTCGAGGAATTATGTTATTATCAAGACATTTCTGCGAGCAATAAAATTCGCGTCTGATAGCGATGATTCTTAACGAATAATTTCCAGGGAAATTGATTATGTCACTTTTCCGGGTAACTTTGTTGATACCATGTAACGAACATGGCGGACGGAAGAAATTTCTGTACAGAATCGTCAGAGCTTTTCGACCTGGGAACAAAATCGAACTGTGCGATTCATGAAATCACTGTTCAG
The DNA here is from genome assembly GCA_028455615.1 of Lasioglossum zephyrum. Lineage (NCBI taxonomy): Eukaryota > Metazoa > Arthropoda > Insecta > Hymenoptera > Halictidae > Lasioglossum > Lasioglossum zephyrum. The sequence goes on along the minus strand of CM052327.1, from coordinate 2,268,262 downwards.
TTCTCTACATTGTGATGACGATAAAAATCCGTGTAAGCCATGTCGTTACATGGGTTGCAACAATGTTGGCTTATCAACCACGCAACCAAAATTAATGTCTGCCCGATGACGAGTCACGCCGTTATCGATATCGCGGCGACACACGGCACTGTTTGCGCACGTGACTCTCGACAGCCTCCATATTCATAGTTTGTTTGTCAGTACATGACCTTCAATAAAAAAAGGTCAGATTTTGAATAATTTTGTTTCGCTACAAATGAAAATGTAAACTTTACACAGTCTACACCAGTAGCGAAGAAAATGAGTCCGGGAATTGTTGTGTACGAATCGAGGGGCTGTAATCTGGTAATGTTAATATGATATCCAAAAAATATTGCACACACAATGTACAGAAGGGTCTGTTTGTTAGATTCGGAGTAAGATTGACGCAGGAATGCGCGTTTCCGCGAGGATTCGATTGGATACAGATTTTACATCCCGTTACGAGATGGAATAAGAAGAAGCCGAAACAGAAGGAGGGTGAGCGATACTCAATATTAGCCGGCAAATATCTTGTTATCGTACGCAGATATCCTGTGCGAACATTCTTTCGCTACATAACGGCAAATACGGCTGCTCCGTGGAAAACTTTCTAATACCCACGTTTTCCATTAAACCAAACAACGCTGGAAACCATCTCACCACGGAATATGATTCTTAGAAATTGAAAAATATTAATAACTATTTTGTAATAGTGCGCAATGCAAGGTGAATCACGCAGCACCTTGAGCACCACGCTATTCGTCATCTGGAAAAATAAATTAGACTAAGAATGGAATCGAAAGACCGATTGAGGTCAGCTTCATTGGATGGTGGGACAGTTTGGTTGAAGATAACAGCAAAGTGTAATGCTGTTAAACCCGGGGATCTGCTCGACAAGAGAATTGCACGGAAAAAATGATGACCCCTACGGTCACCTTTTGTGCGGTATAATTGGCAGAATCAGATTTCCCTCTTCTTTAAATTGAATTCCTGTCTGGCAGTTAGATAGGGATTGATCGCGCGCCGGCACTCCAATATTTTTTTTTCGCCGTGGAGAAGATGATATTGGATCGTAAACACAGGGTAAACCGGAATTCGTTGGTTTAGCAACGCCGTTTCGAGCTGTTTCTCTCGATAGTTTTGGATTTATTATTTTTCATTAACGAACCACGCGGGGCGGGCGGGTGAGAGTGTGCGTCGAGTGAAAAATGGTAAAATGAGAGAGAGGGGGAGAGCGACCGTCGGTGAACGGGATAGGAAATGAAGAAGAGAGGAGCAAGAGAGGGAGAGAGAGGAAAACAAAGCGGTCACAGCCGCCGGGACAACAATGGCGCATCGACCCGCCAAAACTCACGCCGATGCGCAGAAACCGGAGCTTACACTCTCCTCTGCTCCCGAGAAATATTCCAACCATTTCCGCCCGCTGCCACTTCGACGGTTATTTTATCAACGTAAATGATTCTCCGCTAAAGAAGTTAGATCCAGATAGATCGACTTCATTCCTTGAATACTCTTCGCTCTAGAGTCGATTGAAAAGGGAAAAAATGGCGTCTACTCGCTTCATGCGCAAAGGCATGCGCAATGCAGCCTCTGGGAACGACCGACTCTTGACTAACGCGGTAGCTATTTTTCAGCTTTGCTACTTTCGAACTAAAAAAATACTGGATAATTGATTGCGCTCATTGAAATTGAAAATCTACAATTATAATTGATCTGCGATCTTTTACTGCCGAATCCAACCACCGGGGAAGAAAAGATGGAAAGTATGTCCACCATTTGACGTGGTGTTGTAACAGTATACTATAACGATCCTCCTGTTAGCAGGATTACTAGATCGGAGTAGAAAGCAGGGTAAAGACTTCCACGAAATCAGCCAGGCTGCAAATGCACACTTAAAAATGCGAGTGCTGCCATTTTTGCCACGGAAAAAAGAAAGAAAGTAGCATCGTGCTCTTTCTAAAGCAGTTATTTCGACGAAGCTGTGGCGAGGTCTGCGGAGTATGACGCGCTATCATGACTAATGCAGCGCGCAAGAAGTCAAAGCGGAGTCTGTCGTCTCGCGATTTTATGATTTGCTTTTATTACGATCCACCCACGCGGAGGACTTTTTCTGCCGGTGTAATGGAGGGTAAAAATAATCCGACCATCATCGGTCTGCGAGAGGTCCTGCAATATCGAGCCAAATCGGGAGGAGAAAGGAACCGAGCGACTCTGCGGAGCCGAAGGAATCGATTGATTCATGGCGCATCCTTCGCACGGGATCAACTTTTACCGGGTGTTTGCTTCGTCCAGGGACAGCCTTCGCAGGGTAATGGAGTATTTTTTTCCCTGGCCTGTGGGATCGATGGACAGAGAGGATCGAAGTTAGGGCGATCGACGCCGTTCCCGAGCCGATTTCGCGACTGCTTGCGATTCAATACGCGGCAGGTTGTTTCCTGGAGGACTCCTTGTCCCGATTCGTTCCCGTGCACGAGGCAGGACTGAGAAGTATGGTCCAGGATGGATGAAGATCAGGTGCCGTGGTTGCCAGGGCAACCGGCATTGATCCCTCCCCTCTTGTTCTACCGTCCTTTGCGTCTCTCCTCCACCATACATTATTGGTCTCTCTCTCTCTCTCTGTTTCTGTCAGCGAGGGCACACAGCTGCGAATTGCGAACATGGATACAGTGGCAGATCAGCAAGATGCACCAATAGACTGTAACAATGTTTCCTCGGTGTTCTTGCGTATCCTCTCCTGAACCTCTTCTGCACCTATTTTCGGAGATCCTTGCGTTCTAACAGATCGAATCCAGTGTTGGAGTCTTGTCATCCGATTCCGAGTCGCGATGAAAGGGTTCCAGGGGTGCAATGGCGTGGGATGGCCGAGAGGGGCAAGGAAAGCGCGCAAAGGTCTTAGAAAGAGAGCCGTGGCATTTAGAGGAAGGTGGCTGCCGAGGGACACACCGTGAAATCGAAGACGGGAAAGCGGGTCTCAAGTGAACATTTGCAACAATTTGGCTATATATCCAGACATCACTGTATAGCATTTCGACTTTACAACGCTTCGATGGTTGACTATGGTACTACTGCAACGACTATAGCGAGGTTCCGCGAACGGGCCGGTAAATGGAATAGAAAGTGCAATCGAATAGAAAGAAAATGGATCGCGCGATGCATCTCGGCAGGTCATTGGAAAATAAAGTACCGTTTTACGAGCCAACCTTGAACCGAGCAGACCGACGATTAAAGGCAGCCCGCGTGCGCAATAAAACTGAACCCGTCGTTTCGCAAGTCCGCGCCCTCCCATCCCGCGAACAACCTTCCCGGAATCGCAGATGGACCGGGAGGAGGACTCGTGCCGCCCTTCTTGCCCATGGTAATCCCGTGGTCCATGACCCTAACCTATCCTAATCTGCCCCAACCGCGAGGAGGTTAACCCCTGACCGCGGGGTCAGCACTGGTCGTCGACCGTTTACACCCCGAAGGGAACCTGTGAACAAACGACGACAAACAAACCCGTTTCACTGCTCCGCGAGTTACTCGCTAGCGGGAAAATTGAAAGACCTCTGCAGGGACTAAAATTCACTTGCGACAATGAAGAAGGTCTTCTTTTTACATACAGGGTGGTCCACGCATTTTGCAGACCTATACCTACTTCCAAAGTATGTGTTACACGAAAAAGTTTTTTATTTTTTTTTTTTGTTTTTTTTTAATGGAATACTATATTTTTTATACCAAAATATGGTAGATTGTCGAATTCTGAGTAAAAAAGTATTGACCTTCATTAGCCCTAAATCTAATGATTAACGAGTAATTGCACTTTATATCTTGAAAATTATTTTCGCGTAATATCAAGTTAGAAATTCAACCTTATCATAGATATCCGCAGCACAGCGGGATGATCACGTGACAACGTAAAATTTTCGGGAAATAAAGTGCAATTATTCGTTAATCATGAGGTTTATGGCTGATGAAGGTCAATATTTTTTTACTCAGAATTCGAGATTCTTCCATATTTGAGTATAACAAATTTAGTATTACATTTAAAAAAACAAAGTCCACCTTCAAACCTTTGAAACGCTTCCACCTGTAAAAAAAATACACTACATAATGTACCTATTCAGACCATACAACTTCCGCATACAAAACTTCTTCGTGCAACGCATACTTTGGAAGTTATTATAGGTGTGCAAGTTGCGTGGACCACCCTGTATATTTTCATCCCTTCAATTTCTCAACTGGACTTGTTAAAATAAATCTGAAAAATTCGGTCATTTCTTCGAGTCGATGAACCAGTTACGTGCTTTGATCATTGATTTCTCGGAAATCTCAAATCACTTTCTACGGTTCAGCAGTAAAATTCGTAGTTCAATGAATAGCTGTGAATTTCGCTGCACCCTCTGTATCGCGTCTCACCCCATTCGACGCAATTCAATTTATGACCGATGAAGTAACGAAGGATAAAGTGAACGGAGAATCGAGAATTCCGAGTCACCGTTCGTTCTTTTTTCCTCCTGTGCGCGCGCGTGCGTCCGGTGGAGTTTAAATTGAACGGTCATTAGCGCATTCCACAAGTGGAGATCAATCGTTTGTTCTGTAAATCGATCGGATTTAACAGCACTCGTAGGTCTATCAAGTGGAGCGTGGAAATCGGAAGAGGGGGAGAAGCGAAGTCTCAGCGGAGATTAACCGCGATTCACGGTAAAAGTTGGGAATTAGGTATGGTCAGGTACATGGGGAGAATCCACCCACACCCTCGTACTCTCCGAGGCTGCTGGCACTGCACACGTGGCGACCGTCTTCTGTATGTATATAGTAAGTTGTCGAGGATCTACAAATTGAACAAGGGCGAGAGGATTAGGCAACTAGATCTATCTAATCTTCTCTAGGCATCTCAACATCTATGATATTATCCCATATAGCAAAAATGCTCGATTCTGACCAGGGCACTTATGACCGTGTGGGCCCGTCACGTTCCCTCGACACAAGCAGCCCTCGGCTCCTCGTGCCAAGGCAGAAACCAGGACCGACGGGCCGAGGGCTGCTTGTGCCAGGTTTGGGCCGAGGGAACGTTACGAGCCCACGCGGTCATAAATGCCTGGGTCAGATTCTAGTCAGCGTGTGCCTTGAGCCCATTCAAGCGACGTTCGGCCCGTATAATTCCCGATTACTGACTCCGGCACGCCGGGCTCGATTTCTGTTCGATAGTCGCTTGGCTATCTGGGATTTATAATACTACGATTCCTCTATTATCGTAACCACCCCGACGCGTTCGGATAAACGAGGTTACACTGTGACACAGTGCAGGTGCTCGGCAAGTTACTGTTTCCGCACTATGCTATTGGGACGTCTATTGACTCGGTGAGCACTCGACCCCAACCTGGTCCATCTTGTTTTGCTGGCACCCTTCCATCGGAGGCTCGATCATCGGATTTCAGTTACTCTGATATAAACACTGGTTAAAGGAGCTGATAAGTCCTCGATCTTTCGAAGTGAAAGGGACACGATTAAAGTTGTTTTCTTCAGCGCGATACCATCTCGAGTGTAGTCACTTTCAGTGAATTTGATGGTACTCTTCCGGAGAACGGCACTGGCCATTCTCGGGACCTTTTAAATGCCATTCCGCGTGTTGCTGAACCTTTCGCCTGTAATTTTTCCCTTGGCTTCGTTCCTTCTCGATGTACAGTACAATCACAGACAATGAATCATCCCTTAATTAAACTGCGAACTTCGACATCTTTTTTTGATTTTGATTCTTGATTGTTTAAGACGCGTCATTTGGCACTAGTTAAAGAACATACATATTTACGTCATAAATAACGCAAGCAACAAGTCCGCCAATCCAATGAAACAATGGAAATCTTTGATCGTTAGTTCTGTCAATTAAATTAATCGATCATGATCGATCCGACAATCTAGTATTCACTAGTTCGCGAATACTTCACAACCCATTCGGCTGTGCATGACTCAGTATTCGCTATCTTATCGACGAGATTACGTTCCCGGAATGCCGTGCACGTCCCGCCTAAGTACACATTAAGGAATTCGTGTACGGAAAAGTCTTCGCGAATTCGACCAGGGTGGAGCGAGGATAGAAATGATCGGAGGGGTACAATGAAGCACAGTCGCTCGTAAGCAGAAACAAGAGCTAAAACAAACGACGTTGCAGGAGGCGGACTTAAACCGAAGACGTCCCTGCCCGTTTCCCTCCTCCACTTCTCGTTGCTACGCTGGTAAGTGTCCTCCGCGTTAAATTCATTGCGTCTCATAACATTCGAATTCATGAAGTGAAACGCGATAACGGATTTCCATATAGACTGGCGTCGAGTGCGAGCATTGTGCCGCGCGAAGGACGCCGGCGTGGCGAAGGGTGGATAGCGGGGTTGAATCTATGCGTTTGCATCGACGGAATGTGGCTCGAAAATCATAATGCTCCCGCGAAAACTGATCTTCAGTTCTCGAATACTCACACTGTTCCCTAATTTACCGTGGTCAGATACTTGACCCTTTACTTTACAATTTCATTTCAACGTTTCGGATTGAAACGTACTCGATTCAACACTCTAAATATCTATCGATCGAAAATATTTTGCATCGCTTTAAAATCAGTGTAAACTGGTTTGCTGCAACATGAAAATAAATAAGATTCCCAATTCCCGAGAGTGAACATTTCTCGAGCAGTAGAACGCATCCGGGGGTTTCTCGAAATCATTGCAGGACGCATCGAAAATCGATGCGACGAGCTCGCCACGTTCACTAGGAGGAACAGTCTTCCATTTCGTCCCCGTCGCCTCTAAAATTGATGCGGTTTCGACACCGTTCCATCTAACAATGGCTGTTGTGAAACGCTCGCAATGCTCGGCCAGTCAGCTAGCCAGCCAGCCGGTCGGCCCGAGTAATCTCAGGATGGTTTTGCAACCGTGGCTTGTGCGTTCATTCTACTTGCACTCTACCTTACCGGTCTAGTCGCCCCGGTAGACTTTCACGTTCGGATTGGTCGCTGATAAAACTCCCAGTTCTTTTTCACGCGGAGGACTCACCGCATCATCCCTTAGCAGGACTTCGGAGAGATATCCACGCGATTCAATAACTCTTTTCATCCGGCGGGTGTCGTCGTTAATTGAAGATCATTAATCTTCCTCGCGCCTGAGTCACGTTCAGCCGTCTCTGTCGACTCGTGGAAACAAGACCTTGCCCGTTTTTGCGAGGGAATGCAGAAAAAGGTAGTCCCGGGTGGGGGGAGAGTAGTATGGGAAAGTGGAGGGACTTAAGTTCGCGGGAGACCTGTGAAGGACAAGTTATTGCAAGTTCTTTCGCGCGGTGCTAACCTCAACCGCCGAAAGTAGGTCAGAGAGGCCTGTTCTCTCTTTGATCGGCGAGCCTCCACTGTTCGACGTTTACCTCCTTCCCCCCTTCCTTTTTGCTCTTCTTCTTTCTCTTTTATCTACCCCGGTCCAGTGGATGACAACGCGACACGCAACGCGGCACCGAGAAGTTTAATTGGGTTTTTCTTTCGACACGAATCGTCCATCGGCCAGATGTTGTCTCGCCGAGACGGCGAACTTACCGACGAATCCACTTGTAGCGTTTTATTGCAAGGAAATTTCTTTCCCAACTCTATCTGCAGTAAATTCGCCGGTATCGCAGACGTCCCGGCGCTGAACTTGTCGAGGGGAAATCGCGTTTCATGGGAACCCGCCGCGCCGCTGAGAAACCGAATTCCAAGTCCGTAGTCATTCGATTCGATGACTCGCGGAACTGGGATTACCCTGCCTCGATTCCTCGGATCAAGAGAACCGTGCACCAACGCCCACGATAGTTGTACACTGCACCATGGGTCGCAAGTGTTCACTGTAAACCGTAGAGGTTTATGCGAATTCCGGATCTCGTAAATAGATTTCGCAAGGTCGACTTCAGGTGGACACGCGTTCCGAGAGGATTTCCGGAAATGCAGAAAATTCAAGTTTAGACTGCTTGCAAGCCTGGGTCAGAAACGATGTACCCAAGTATTTCAACGATGTACAAAATGGTAGATAGTAGCAAGAAAACATGACTGTTGAAAAATTAGAATATACACGAAGATGTATCTGAGAAGTGTAAAAAATGGCGATCAAAAGCAAGGAACACAAAAGTGATGTCCGATGCTGATACTCGGTAACCCAGAAGCTCGTGGTCCGTGGAATCCGTCTTATCCGATACATTAGATATGTAATAGAGCGTGTTAAAGAATCGCATTTGGTTCGGTTCCAATCCGAGTAGCGTGTAGAGAAGACGATATCCATCGAAAACCTGTGGCTCGTCCGGTCGGTATCTTCCATTCCCGCTCCAAGAATACATGCGGGTGGATTAACCGGTGTGACGGGAACAATGCACCGGTTAACCGCGCGACGGTTCCTCCCGTTTGTTTTGGCGACGGGAGTTCGCGGGGTTTTTGCCCGAAAACGCGTGTGCCCCGCTCGGGGAATTACGTCATTCCGACGAAACGTGACGACTGGGTGAACACAACCCCCGCCTCGGATCCTTGACGCATCCTGGCACGTACGTTTTACGGTTGCGACACGCTCGCGCAAATTGTGGGTGGACGGGTGCGTGTGTATGCGCAGTAGTGGCTACTCGCGTGTCGTACGAGAAAAGTTGCACATGCAACCCGCGCGTAAAGCGAGCTCTGACGAGCCACCACGGTATTTTCGACGGTCGTCATCCGTACGCCGTGATCCTACGTCCGAGTGACGTCAGACGAGACGCTATTTCGGTCCACCAGAGAACGATTCTACCGGGCTGGCGCTGTTCGCTGTTCGGCTCTCCGCGGCTTCCATCGTATCCACGAGAATCGTCGCGATCGCTCGACGAACCCGGATCGATCGATCGGATACCTTCAGCTGGCTCTAAACGGAATCCGAGCCGCGCTATATTTTTGGCCGGATTCTATCGGGTGGCCTGCAAAATGATTCTCTAGCCAGGCTACTCTATCACGGCTGCTGTCACGAAAAACAAGCAGCCCGGCCAAAGTGATTTGTCTTTTTCTTCATTCACTCAAACATCTTGACGAACTTATCTGATAACAACGCGTTCGCTGTTATTGAAAACAAGAACGGCGGATGAAAATCGTTGCAGCGAAGGAGATATGGTAGCAAACAAGTCGGTCGCCGAGGGCCGTGAGCGTGGGTCTAGGATATTTACCGCGTCTCGCAAGAATTTCATAAGATTCTAGGATTATTGTGTCGTTATCCATGAATAAGAGAAGTCAAGAATGCAGGGTAACGAGGAAAGAATTGCCGAGTCCCTTTTGCTGGAGTATCGTCAGCGGCCAGGTCAGTAATAGCCTGATTTAAATAACAATCTAATATCAGAGGAGGGGAATCCGTGTTTTTATTGAATAATAAAAGCTGGCTCTCTCGGGTTTCGTGCGGTTCTCTTTCTGTTCCCCTCTCTCTCTCTCTCTTGCATTTGTTCGCTTTAACGTAAGCCTGGCAGACATCGGGAATCTCGCGAGCGGCTTCAACCCTGAAGAAGACCCTCTAGGGACGATCGACGTAGACAAACTCGGTGACGATCGAGCGGACTCGCAAGATGGTTACTCGCTCTGGCAAGAAACGGAACGGTGCATCGCGTGTTCCCGTCGAAATGGCAATACTTCCGCGACGGAACGCCTCGATTCCGCTTCGTCCCAGTGCGTGCTCGCGGAACGAATAAATCGAGGGAGAGCAACTTGTCGCTCGGAATATTAGACCCCGGCTGCTGGAATTCGTAGACCCGGATGAAATATTCAGTCCCCGCATAAATTCGCTTTCACGTCGATTCGTTTCCGAGTGTACGGCAAACACAAATGTTACCGATTTTTCCTGGAGCAGCGAGGTCCCATTGCAATAACGTTAACCAATGGTCGACCTCAATATATTGACGTGACAATTCATTTACAAATCTGATCAAATAATTCCGTCTTCCATTTTTGCTAGACGTGGCTCTCGAAGTGTATACAATTCGTTTGACTACCTTTAAGTAACTTTTGAGGTTCTAAACGTGTCACACATGCGTGACAATGATACGTGACCATTTTGGATTTTCCACGTTTTTATACATTTGTACATGGCGTTCGCAAGATGATCGGCAACGTTTGAATGCTGCATCGAGCATTCTGAATAACTCGCAGCGAACACGGTGCAACGAACAAGTACGAGGTGCAGACTCTGTTTGCGAAGAAAAAGAGGAAGGCGAGGGACGCCAGCAATCGAGGAGGCAAGGAGATGCGCCTGACCTCGCCGGTACAGTCCCGTTAACCAGGAGTTCATTTCCTGGCGTGGCTTTACTCGCGAGGGATGTTGTTCCGTCTTTTTCCCTGGTCTCGTATCTTCTAAACTTGCGAAATAAATTCCGTTGTTATTCCTCTGTTCTAAATTGCAATTACATTGGAATCGTCTGTTATCAATTTCTTCCATCGGTTTGTCTGCATATACGTTGAAGTGAATATAGACATACGATAAGTATCGATTTTCTTTTCCTACCGGAAAACTTTTACGGACAAAGAAGTACTATTTATACTTGAATGACGACTCTGGCCGGCTACTAAAAATTACCACGCTATGACTTTAAACAATTTTTACTTCTAATTTGACATTAATAAAAATCTTTCTCGATATAGTTGAAACAAAATGATATAAAATTCGCAATCAACTGAACATAGTGGTTTAGATGTTTTTCGCGTTGCCCCTTTATTCGTTCGTTCTCGGGTCGAATAATAATCAGAGGGTTCGCTCGCGGGACCGCGATACAGTCTAATAATTAATTTAAATTCATTCAATGTAACAGGTAGATCGGACTCGCCTCGACCAACAGGTTATGAATAAATACGCGTAAGGTTTTTTCACCGCTTCTTCCGGTTTATCGTGGCATCTCCAGCCCTTGGCCCGAACGCCCACAATCGTCCTGCACGCGCGTGCACTCACGCGTGTAGGACTGTACCCGTACACTCTTTCTCTCTTTCTCTCGCCGAGTTCTCACCCACGCACCCGAGCTGATCGGGTGCATCGGCGGTGGATCAATTGGTGATTTAGTCAGCTCGTTGTAGCCGCTTTTGGTTTGAGCTTTTTGTTATTTCGATTGGTTTATTATTGTGTCTGCTATCGGACCTTGGAATTGTCTGTTGCTTTCGAATATATGCCTTTCATATTTTACATGCTTCGAATAACGAGTTATTTCGTAGACTGAAGGATTAAATCCTTCGCAATTGAACGTATCACCGAATTCGCAAACTTTCCGGCATTTATATTCTAGTAATTTTCTATGGACCAGGAAAGTTTCTTGATATTTTTGGATATCAAGAGATGTAGATCAGGTCTGTTGCTTTCGAATATATATGCCTTTCATACTTTACATGCTTTCAATAACGAGTTATTCCGTAGACAGCAGGATGAAATCCTTCGCAATTGAACGTATCACGGAATTTGCAAACTTTCCGGCATTTATATTCTAGTAATTTTCCATGGACCAGGAAAGTTTCTTGTTATTTTTGGGTATCAAAAGATGTAGATCAGGTCTGGATTAGAATATTGAAAACATATGTCGAACCTGCAAATTGCATCGCGGTTAAATCTGAATGAGAGGAGGTTCCAATGCAACGCGCAATACTCCGAAACGATCTCACAGAGGGCTTGTGCGGTGTGCGCTCTCGCACACAGTGCTGCCTCGAGAAACCTATAGTCTCTCTCGTCTATTGAACCGAGTACAATGAAGCGACGACTATGGTCGCTATACCAGGCTAGCAGCGTCGTCGTGCGAGCTTCGTATTTATGCCCGTGTTAACGTTCCACATAATCCGTAGGAGCGTGGCTTTACAGGGAAATATGGACGCGGGTGAATAATTAGAAAACACTTTCGCCCGGGAACTCGACTCGCGACTGGCCATTAACTTGTTATTTACGCCACTCTCAGATAACACGGTCTTGTAACACTAGTCTTTCGACGTGGTGATTGATTGTGGCATGCAGTTTGTCTATTGAAACCGGTGGCATCTATATTTCATACAAAACCAAAGGTGGAAAATTGTTTGCATTCATTACGAGACATGTGCTTTTTGCCTTAAGGCGCCCAGCCTGGTCTCCGGAGCCAATGATGTCAGAGAAGGAGGAGCTTGTTGTCCCCTACGAGAAGATATATTTCGCTTTTCTTATAAAAGATCCCGAGTAGGCGTGGCTTCTCGGCCGGGGCCAGAATAGCCCCATGGGGCAACCAATGTCCCGTTCAGAGATCTCTCTCTCTCTCGTTTCGTTTTCCATTTTTAATTTCCTCAAGTCACCAGCTCGGCAAATTGTGGGCCACGAGGCGGTTCTATAGCGGAATGCGTGCGCCGATTGTGTGTGTACCACGACGCACGTAATAATGCACGGTGCCCGTTATCTGCCCACACCTCTCCTCACCCCCGTAGCTCCATCCCCATCAATCTCGTTCGATTCGCAGAGAGCGGACGATATAGCTGTGCTGCTCTGTGACTGCCAGCCATCGCATCGGTTCAGCGCGAGAGTTGTACGTAGATACTACGAATTGAATGAACGCGTCAGTAATCCTCGTACAGGATATCCAATCAGCGCACGAGGATACGGCACGAACGGTGTTACGTGTATCGATTTGTAATAACATCTTTTCGCTTTCTGGCTACCGATTTTCCCCGAAGTTCCCGGCAATCTAGCGACCCGCTCTGCCCCCTGTAGAAGCTGTAAAGATTGAAAACGTACACGGGTTACAGCCAGGTTGGGATTATTGCAGCCATTTAGCTCCGATTTCCGACTGGCTTTATCGTGTTTGTCGCTTTGCCCCCGCCCCCACATCTTTAGAGTCCATAAAGTATCGCAGCAAGAACGGAACACTTAGGGGTTGAACGGTTTGTCGTTCTTGTTCCGCGATTATGAAAATTGCGGACCCGTTGGATGCAGTAGAAAAAGAGTATAATAGTGATGGGTTGCATTCGCATTGGTTCAGGAACCAATAATTAAATTCTTGCGGGCTGAGGCTGTAATTTGTTGATTTCACGTCGTGCGAATACAAGCGAGAATTTGAAGATTTACGGAAGAGATTTAACCGAGCACTGAAGAGTCCAGAGACGCGGTTGGCAACAGGGAGTTTCGACTCGGTGGCCTACAATTTCGAATCCCTCCGAGGAAAACAATAATCCCGAGGTGACGAGGGGTCTGAACCACTCATCAGGGTTGGTTCTAGAACGATCCTAGAGCGGGGAGACACTCTACGAATAATATGGATACCCTCTGACACCGAGCGGATTCACCATCAACTTCTGTTCACCCCTGCTTGCTCCACATCGCGAGACAAGCAGCCGATTCGAGCCGGTAAAAGTTCGCGGACGAGTGTCAACGCATTAATCACGATCATTAAAAAATTTCATTCAGAATCCGGAACCGACGTCGACGCTCGTTCGAGCTCCAGCGCAGCTGCGCTGGTTTGTTACGGTGTAGTGCCATGGATGTAGAGAGCGCGAGAGGAAATACGAAAGAAAGAGAGAGAGAAGGGGAAGAGGAAAGTCCATGGTATGTATGCACATGGACTGCTATAGTGCTACACTGCGGTGGGATCGATTCGGCCGGAGGCGGAACAGCCCCCACCCCCATTTACAAGCCCCAATATACACCCCCGCAGCTCGGCCTCCGTCTCTTTCGCACCCCCGCAAAATATCCGTGGGTTCGTTTCGTCTACCCGACTCCCAGCTTCCTCCTCTTTTTCTCCCCTTGTCCTTTAGCATCCTCGTGGTCGTGTTGCTTCTTGTTAGATTTTCTACCTACCTGTTCTCCCTACCATCCTCCGCCCCTGCGACGAGAAATTTTTCAGGAACGCGGGGGATGAATACTCCGCGTGGCAACGATGACGTGACGCATTGGTTTCATTATCGGGAATATTTTCCGGCTGTGTATTTCCAACGGATTTGCCTCGCGTGTCCCTCGAAACGCAGGTTACCGTGCTATTTTATTAACCATTCAATGACCAGATTTCAAGTGCAGTTTCTTAGCACCGCCGACACCGATTCGCTGCGTCCTCAATCTCATAGTTAACACAAAACTTATGAAATATAATGGAACAAATATAAACACAATAAGTTTGTTTCCGTTTTGTGCAAAAGGGTTCGGTTTCGGGGGCTGGTAAATATCGTATCGGAATGGGAAAATGGTTCCGGAGGGTTGCCGAAGTCCTGCGGTGGATGTAAACGCCGCACGATGATTATAGTGACGGCGGCCGGGCGCCGAGTTCTTTTGTCGTTCGCCATCCTATGTACTCTCTGCCGTGGATGTATTACTTGTTCCTTAGGTATGGCGACGATCGATACGCTTTGCCGATGAAAATTATGTATAACAAGAGAGCTGACGGAGGACGCGTTTGCCTCTCCTCCGTAGCCATTTCTGTAAACTTGCTTAAGTCACCGCGGAAGTAATGCTGCTCTCGCGAAAATCTTTCCAGAAAATATTGGACCATTACCTTCCTCAAATGCGACCTGGAATATCTGCTTACTATAAATTTGTCGATAACACATGCGCGGAGCACAGAAAAATAAGATATACAATATCTTCGATCAAACACCTTGATCAATTTCAAGTCAAGAGAACGTCACTCGGGGATCGGATTCTATTTAAATCGTAACGACACGATGCGCATGAGCCAGAGGTCACGTGATCGATCGGGGCGGATCATCCTCCCCTCCGTGCAACCAATCGTGGGTGTCAATCTCACTGACTCCACCCACCAGCTACGATTGCGGTTAATCAGACCGTAAATACACCACAGAAAATTGTTGTTACCACGCCGGTACGAACTCCAGGTCATTTTCAACTCGAAATAAAAATTGTGTTGTTTCTGGACCTTCGTAGAAAGATGAATTTGATACGTTGAAGGTTCGCGACAGGATTTGCAACCGTAGCCTTTTGACGCGCAGGAACAGGTCGCGGTGACAATGCCGAACGAAACCAGTTTACACAAGCCTGGGGTACGGCGAACAGTGTGTCCGGCGTTGTGGACGCTAAATCAGAATTCTACTACACGGTGTATTATTATACAAAGCGGCTAATGAATGGCCCGGACCCGTCGCGCGACACGCGTTCGCTATTGGTTAGCTGTTCGCGCGAGTAATTGGCGGAATTGGCATCGAACCGGGGTGTCGATAGAGTCGAACAGAGAAATTAGAAAATCGATCGGCTGATTCAGTTACCTGGCGCGCGGCTTAATCACGACAGATCGCAGCGTTGATTGATATGCTTGGTTTTCAGCCGATTGTACTCGGTACACCAATATTCATAAGGGAAATCTATAATCTGTCCTGCCTGCGTACATCCTAAATCCATTCGAACCTGTAAAATCGAAGCACTTTTATCTGGTGTACTTTCTGTATGGTTGTGATTTAACCAATTAGAAATATGATCAGCGAAGGTGGCCACTGTCTGGAGCCCGCCCCCGGCGAGTCACGTGACCTAGTGAGTCACGGCGCCGCGCTATTGGTCGCAGTAGTTTTTCCCGCACAGCTAAGAGGCTCAAGAATAAATATTTTTGAGTTCCTTGTAGACAATCTACTAACCGAACAGCTTTCCGCCGTCGATTCAAAGGGGGCTTGGGAACATTTTAGCACAATTTATCAACCGCGCCTGCTGGCACAACGTTTCGATGCCGATTCAAAGGGGAATTCAGACACCGTTGGAACTTCGCGCACGTTCTTCGGCGTGCAGTGTCTGCAGCGAAGCGTAAGCGTTTCTTTGTGCCGTTTGAAGATCTACAGTACGTTTCGCGGTTAACTGGAACGAACGAACCGTAACAGCGAAAGAAGCGTGGCCTCAGGATCATTAAAAATAGCGGGTCTGAAAATAATTGTTACGAGGTGTCGAGCTATTCCGTTCCGTAATGGCCTATAAAAATCCGGTTAATTTCGCCGGTGTATGAATGCGGGCCGCGCCGCACCGATTCGAGATTTTTTCGTATTAATGGCTCCGGGGAAGTGTTTACGACGACCAACGGCGCGCGCGCGACTCTATAGGACGGGAGGGTGTGGGTGGTACATTCCACAGCTTCCAGGGAGGCCACTGAGCGCAGGAGGCTGCATTATATTCCGCTCCCTCGGTCTTATTATGCCGGAACGACCTACACCACCGTCCCCGAAGTGTGTTGGGACCCCGCACACAGGGTAACAACCCTGTTCACGCACGAGAACCGCACGCGACACGACACCGACGGCCCTATGTCCCTGTGAACACGCGTTTACTTGTACGGATACGCTTTGCTATAGTGCTGCTTCGCGATGTACAGGGTGTCCCAAAAACCTGCGGACGCTGCCATTGAATCTAGAGAACGTTTTTCATTCCAACCCCTAACAGCCGCTCTAGACGCGTTTCCTCGGATTTTCAATGCTTGGGAATTTATTCTGAGGAAACTAATGGAACTAGGCAGCTGCAATTTTCTACATATATCTATGAATGTTTGAAGCAACAGCGCATATTTTTTGTGAAATATTTTGTTGAAAATTGTACGAGATATTATTCGGTAGGAAGTATGCCGATCGTGTCGCTAGAGTAAAATTTTATTCATAGTAAATGGGAGTAGTTGTTCCACCTCTCAGGGATCAAGTAGACCTAAACAAGTAGGATCTTTATCAAGAATAGAATTCTCTTGGTAACTTGGAAGGCTCGAAGAAATTTATTTCTTCTGTCAGTACTTTTATGGTTCGCTTCTTATTGTTGGAAGGAGAAACCTGAGGTACAGTGGTGGTTACAATAACTGTCTGCATCACTCTCGTTACATGCGTGTTATAAGCCTGGAGTTACTGGAGGGGGACAGACAACTTTTATGGCGGACGATGCACGGAAGGTCTCTTTTTTTCTTAAAAAATGGGCCACAATCCAGTAATATCGTAGTAGATACAACATCGTGTTTAATTCGTAACGTATACATTTATGTACAAGAAATATACATTGGATGAGCTATATAAAATCATTTCAAAAACGTTCAAAATACAAATTTCAGAGCAACAAGCCAAGGCTGGAGGAATGAAGACATCCTGCCAGCAGGCTCAACATAGCCGACCTCGTAACTTACCAAATAACCTCGAACAATTTCGATCAATCACTCGTCACACACATTCCCCAGTTCAGTAGGACTCACCAAAAAATACAAGAAGTCAATTTTCCTTCCACGAAAACCTTAATAAGTCCTTAAGACGTACCGAGACTAGAGTTCTCACCATTGCAACAGGAAAGCTTCCGCGCCATGTATTGAGTCGTCGCGAGTAGTGGGGGGAAACGAGTACTCGAGGCGTCCTAGAAATAAGCAAGCAGTCTCTCCCAATACCACTAATCTCTAAAACCCAAAGAATCCGCTCAGAATCGGTCCACGTACTCTGTTTCCCGTCGTTTCCAAGTAAGTAGTATAACCGTTCAAAGTCAGACCGCGGTTCGCGAATCACTTCGTAGGTGCAGAGGGGGTTCGGAAACACGGTCGGCGGGTTTGGTTGGTAACGAGTGGGCACCAATTAGCGATTGGTCGTCGGGCAGGAAGGCCAAACGTGGAGCGTGTCGCTTGTCGCGTTTCAGTAGTACAACACGATAAATAGGTTGGCGCGTGGAGGCCTGCTCCAATATTGATCCCAAGAAAAATCTGTCGTGATCGAAGCCAATGGATGTATAACCGAGCGATAATATTTGGTCGAATTTGGCGGGTGATTTCCACGGGAAATCGGAAAACCTTCGGTGTTGTAGAGAGATCAGAAGTTGCTGAGAATGTGCCACTGAACAGAGGCTAGGGAATCAACTACTAGCTCCATCTGATAGATTATTTGTACGAGGTGTGCTTCATATAATTTTTGTGTACAATTAAGAGTTTTTTCTAGCTGTATTTTGCTCTCGATTCTTAATAGGCGTTTCACTATAAGTATTAGGACATAAGGTTATTTTCACTCGAAGAAATGCCAGATAAATTTTTTTCGAACGAGCCATGTCCTGGGAATCATACGTTACCGCAGGGTCGAGTGGAACTAAGCAGTTACCTCAGTTTACTAGATCGTTTACAATAATACGGTGTAAAGCACTATGCAGCAGATTGTTTACATTAATGGATTAACGCAGTTTGTATCTTCAGTCAGTCAGTATCCTACATTCTCGGCCTTGTCCTGGCGTCGCAGTAGACCACTATAGCCCAGGTTTAGTCGCGCTATAGTGGCCCGCGCTCACTATAGTGATGCGCCATGGTGTGCTGCGCAGAGAGGATATGAGAAAGCGGTGCCAGGAAAGCTGTGTGTGGACGAGGAGAGCAGTCGGTGTGGATAGAGCGAACTGTAGAGCGAAGAGTAGGATAGATACAGGGAGGCGAGCGTGGGTGGAAGGGAGACGGCGATACGGCACTAACTGGAAGATTGAGTGAGAGACACGGGGTAGGAGGATTTGTGTAAGTAGTGGGCGAGAGAGGCGCATGTACAGAACAAGGGGGGACCGGTCCGACAGAGAGGGAACGAGAAATACTTCTGATGAGAATGGGCTAGCTCGGCGCAGAGAGAGAGAGAGAGAGAGACGCAGGATAGAGCACAACGCGCGCCGGGCGAAGAGGGCGTGTGCTCGTGCAACGTTCAAAGTTACCGTCTGGTTGTGTGGGTGAAAGAGCTAGAAGAGAAACCGAGGGAGAAAGAGAGAGAGCACATCGGACCTTTCCCAGAAAGCAGAAAGCACGACGGAGCAATATCGCAGCGTCTGCCGGTGTTGTAAAACTGCTTTGATCTCGTCACTCGCTCGCTCTTGCGACCCTTCCATAGCGTCCTCTCGCTCGCACCAACTCGGCCGAGAGTTTAGAAAAGTCGGTACCCGGGGCCAAGCCGCGTGTTTCGCTTCTTTTTCATGAAAATTCGTATCAAGGCCCGATCAAACTGTCTCTTTTGAATATCTTCGCTCGAATCGCCCGCCTCGGCGATTTTACGCGAACGACGTCGGACGCGCGCGCATCGTCGAATCTTTTATTTTTCGAGGAAAATTAAAACAGTCGACGGTAAGCCCGAAGTTTGTGTTTCCCCGTTAGCGAACGCGATTTGAGGTCTTGCTTTTTCAAGAAAATCGAACGACGGAGCTTCGAGGTAAACGCGTCTGCTTCGGAAACGTGGCTGGCTCGCGCGTCTGTGCATGACTGGCCGTTTCTACTTGCAAGGAGCATTCGTAACAACGCGCTGTCGCACACTTCCCTCATCGATTTCACTCTTATCTGAGCGAAAACAAACAACGCCACAATAATGTAGACTCTCGCAATCGTTATTACTGGATCACGGGAATTAATTCGTTTATTGCAAACGTGCACGGCGAGAGTGTTTGCAGTGATTAAGCAGGCTTTCGTTTTGTTTTGAAGAGGAAACTTCCAGTTGACGAAAGACGGTAAACTCTAGTCTTCCGGAGGTTCTAATTGCTTCGGCACAATATTACAAATGTTGTGGCGTCTGGTTTTTTTTGTTCGCACAGCTAGCGGCATCGAGTCATAAATAATTCATAAATATGATTCGCAATTAATTCAAATCATTACAGTAGATTCGAGCTGCATAAAGTCTTCAATTTTTTTTCCAAAAAATGTTATTCGACACTGTCAATCTGTCTCCACTCGAGAAACACGTTACCATCGTTACGTACGATATAGAGGGTGTTCCATCGTGACAAACAATGATATATTTTTTCTTCGGCTGACAGATTGAAGACGATTGACAGATCCTGAAGTCGGTTGGAATTTCGAGGTTCGGTGCTCGCGAAAGTTAACGTTACCGGTACGTGGAATTATTTAATCGTCGGAGAGTAAATCGCAACGAAGCCGACGCGCGACGGTAACGGGGGGCAAATGTAAATTGGGTCTTCGCTGGAAAGCGGTACAATCACCGTCGTCGCGTTCTCCTGCGCTATAGCGTGCAGACACACCTGTTCGTACAAGAGCTACGGCTGGTTGCGAGAAGTGACGTGTGCTTCTACGTACGAGCCGGGTAAACATCGCAAAATTTCACGATGTAGCTCAAGAACGCGACCTTGATACCCGATCGAAACGTCGACACGCGGGAAGAAATCGAACGCGGGCCAACTTCGACACGACGACGACGCCGCCGTCCGATTATGCATGTGCAATTACGCAACCGAGTTTTCGACTTCTTACCTGGAATACATTTCAATATTTTAAACCCGATCGGAGCAAAACTCCGCTATCTCGCGCGTGTTCCTTCTTGGATCGATGGCTGCGAGCGTGCAGCATCGAGCATCCTCTACAATGTTGCTTCAATCCATTTTGTTCACGGCAACCGAGCGAACAGACTTGATTTATATTCGAGAGAAAGATAGGTAGATTTGATTTTGGATAAATTGAAAGATTAATTCATGAGTATCATTCCCGTTTCATAAAGAGAGGAGTTCGAATGGAGGACGTGGCTAGTGAAGAGGGCTTTGCAGATTGAAACTCTCCACCATCCCTCCCCGTTGCTCCCGCTATTCCAAATATCTACCTCGTAGCGGAGAAACATTGTACAATGTTCTCCAATTAAATACTAAATCGATGGCCAATCGATATTCTACTAATTGACATGCTCGCCCCGGATTGTTCGTATCTCGCCTCTAATATTTTTGCTATTGTTAATGATCATTGTTTCGCGACTCGAGGCAGGGAAATATTTTCCTTCCAATGTTGAACGAATGTACCCCGGTTCAGCATCACCTTTTAACTATTAATCGGAAAAGACTTCCGTTCCTTACAATAGACTCACAATTTTTTCCTTTATAAATGAGAATCTAAGATGAATATAGATATTACTGAGATCTTGACGCTCCATTAAAATCCAGCCAGAAATATACCAGGGTGTCCCAAAATTCCTTCAACTTCCTGAAATTGGAGGTTTCAATCGACCAATTGACAGGTGGCGCGCCGGGCGGACTGTGCCAACACGCGTCTAGGTCGCACTCTGATTGGTCTGTGTTTTTCGTTAATAACTCCTTAACAAAGCCGCGGGCGCTATTCTTGCAAAGGAAAATCTGCTTCAAATGATTCCAAGAACCTCCAATTTCCGGATGTAGAAGGAATTTTGGGACACCCTGTAGAAGAGACCATGGTACCATCACAAGGAGATGATTCTACCCGAAAAGCCTGTAAAAAATGTAGAACAAAACTTTTTCATCCAGGATACCGCGGGAATCCAATTAAAAAGTGTCAAGTACACTTGCAGTCGGAGAAATCCCGACGGAGACTGTTCGAGCCGGACTTTTTCGTGAATCGGCCTCCAGACAACAAAGTTCCACGGTTATTTTCGCGCGCTGCGAACGTCGATGATACCACCTGTGTTTAATCAGGAGTTAGCCGGACGCACGTGCGCTCGATAAACATTCTCGAGCCTGATTTCCTCGAAAGCGAGACGTCGCGCGGAAGAACTTTTATTTTACGTGTTCCGT
The DNA here is from genome assembly GCA_028455615.1 of Lasioglossum zephyrum. Classification (NCBI taxonomy): domain Eukaryota; kingdom Metazoa; phylum Arthropoda; class Insecta; order Hymenoptera; family Halictidae; genus Lasioglossum; species Lasioglossum zephyrum. The sequence goes on along the minus strand of CM052327.1, from coordinate 2,246,840 downwards.
CCGTAAGAAATAATTACTCTCCGAACAACTGAATATAATTAACAGAGACATAAGTTTCGCAGAGGTTTTCGCGATCTCTGGCCCAGTGTGCGGCGTTTTGATACGCTGTCGCGAACGGTGGAATTGCTTTCGCGGAATGAAACGCGGCAAAAAAGGGAGGGAAGGAAGGAAGAAAAGAAAGGACCGTGGAACGGTGAAGGAAGACGAGCAGGGATGCTGGTGTGCTATCTGTACGCCTTCTACTTTCGCAGCGTAGCGACAATTACGGCGGTGGTCGCGCAGCCCGGCGCAAGCGCCGCGCTCTCTCGTTCGTTGAACCGTTCGTGAGAGAGACGCGTGTGTGCGTGTGACAAAGAGAAAGAAAAATATAAATGGGAGAAACGAGGAGAGAGAGAGAGAGACTGGCGGGAGAGGACTCGTAGACAATACCGCGCCAATTCTACGAGCGCCGCCACCGATGAGGGACTTTCCAATTTTCGAATGTATTGCGTCCGACTAAGAACACGGAAAATCACATTCGGAAAACCACTCGATTGTAATTCTTCAACTACTCCATGATTAATTAACTCTAATAGTCGGGGAAGCAGTTCGAGAACTGGGATTCTACTTCGTAATCTCGTAGAATGAAAATGAACGCTGTTTGGAGACTGACTTTAGTTGCTATAGTTTTGGAATTATGGAAGATTGGAAGCAACATGGCCGTCTCGGTCTTCTGCGGTAAATCCATTCGATTTTTACGTCCGGACCGATTAGAATCTGGTGCGCGGGTTACGTAAAATGACGAAGGTGTCCATGGAAAAATAGGTTGGACATGATTCGAACGACCTGTTTTCCTAGATCGTCGCCATGTTGGATCGAGCCACCGAGCGGCACTTTCTTCGATTATTTTCTGCGTAGAAGCTATCGTGCTCGCCGCTCACGTTCGTGTACAATGCTTCGCATTTGTTTGCACGTTAAGAATTGATCTTCACCCCCGTAGTGTTATCGGGGCGACCTCGTAAGGGATGTTCATTTGTACTATGTTAGCTGTTAAATAAATTCCCAAGGCAAGCAAGTTTATACATTGTCGCGCAAACTCTCCGATCATTTTACGTTTTCCATCTTAAATTGCAAGTAACAAGAGGTCGGCGCAAAGGTTCGATCAGAAAATAAATTAAAGCAATTTTGCTAGTTTGATTAAACTTTCTACGTTTCGATCCTAATTATTCGATCCACAGTAATCTGTGTACCGGCATTGAAACGACATGTGTTTATACATATATTCCTGTTTCTAATTTTTTCATAAAGCAGACGCAGTTTCCTCTTTCTTGAAAAGGATCCATACTAGGATCGAAACGTAGAAAGTTTAATCAAATTAGCAAAATTGTTTCAATTTATTTTCTGATCGAACCTTTGCGCCGAGACCATCAATACTTCTTGTTATAAACAACCTTACGAACGATAAATAACAAATACATTTAAATTGCATGCTTAAAACCATAATAAATTTTCACGGTATTTTAACATGGCGCCATCGGTTGATTGTGATCGTTACGACGTATTGTAATTTTCCGGTGTTCTTATATTGCTAAGTAGATCGCTAGCAACCGTATTCAAGTATTAAATTACCCGTTTAAAAAATTGGTTACGGCAAATGAGAAGAAATTGGGAGCATCGCGATCGTCGATGCAAATTCCCCGGGAAAGTCGAATGCAAGGGTAATGATAAGAGTGATACAGTCGATCGGTGCGTAGTCGCTTACATAACGACTGAAACCTGTTTGGAACACACCGCGAACGTATCGTCGGTATCGCAGTGGTAGTCACGAGCCATTCGGGACCGACGTCATTGTTTATTCCCATATTTTCCGGGCGTCGGAGACGTCGTTGTTATCGTGGCTACGTAATTATCGTGGAGCACGTCGGTCGAGTTTATCGTCTTCCTCCTCTGAGGCCGGTCAATCGCTCGGATCGATAATGTACACGATTCTCCGCGTTTACCAACGATCTTCCGTTTTCGGTCTGGATGTAGAGAGGATTCGGAGGCTTTGCGCCAGGCCCAGGATCCTCGAAATTCAACGCGACGCTACTTCAACGATCGCTGACACTCGCCTGTCGACCGATGTTGCTCCGATAATCGTCGACAAGTGTAACGAGGTTAATTTAAATAATCGAACGGCTGGTCGAGTCGCGATCGCATTTCTAATCACTGAACAGCCGATCGTGAGTTTGCAGTAAATTCTACAGACTTGACTCCAAGATAAGCTTGTACTTCGTTTCTGCTTGCATCGGTTAATCCTCGAAACCGTGAGTTTGGGGTTCGCAAGTCCGTTAATCAAACTGTTTCGCACTCCAGATGCTTTCTATTTGGAATGAAAGGAATTATTGCGTTTTGGGGTTCGATGTTGCGCCAGAAGTGTTTTGATTGTAGTAATCAAAGTTGCCGCCGCATCTCGACGGAATACTTAGCGACCACGACGAGCACCAAGATTTTCGGCGACTTTATATAGGATCGATATTAATTATGCTACGAGAAGAACGGATATCGTGTCTGGGCTGGTCGAGCCTCTCCGCGTTGCAACAGGGAGTTTCTCTTTTTATCTTCAGTCAATGTTGCGGCATACGAATAGCGACGGGTTTGAGTCGCGTCCGATCGTGCGGCGGTAGTATTGATTTGTTTCGGATACTCTTTAAAGTTTCTCTTGCTTCGAATTACCGTGTTGCACAAAGAGGCATATTAAGTCTACGAAACGCTGTGTGCCTGGAAAAGCCATTCGAATATTTTCTACATTTTTTAGCCATCACTACTTGCGACTCCACTTTTTCTGTATTGTTTTACGAAGACCGTTATCGGTCTGCCGGCTAGAGATTCTCGAGGATGGTGGTGGTGAGGAGGGTCGAGTAAGTGGGGAAAGTTTTATGGCTTCGAGGACCTCCGAGGGCCACCAGGCTGATCCCCAGAAAACGTGAAAGAAAGCTATCCATAATCAGCTTAGACATTTCCATCATACTCGGACATACACAGAAGATTCCGATTAACTCTTCCAGGACGAACACTCTGAAAATTTCGATCGTTCCTCTGGATCCACTTGCTGCCTACACTTGCCCGGCGCTCATCCAGTCGAGTATCGATAAAAATCGCGTCCTGCTGGAAAGTTAAGAACACCTTCCGTTAATTCTCCACTCTCCCGATTGCGTAGGCGTAGCCTGGTGGACGATGGATTGGCAAGTGGCTGCTCCGTTGTGTGCGGGTGAAATAGAATTACCGTAGAAAGGCCGCAGAATTTCACCGGACGCGTAATCGATGTTCGAACCGGCGGTTGCCGGTCTGCTCCGATCGCTTGGCCCTTTGTGCCTCGCTAAATGCTCGCGGATTGTCGCGCTCGGTCGCGGGACGGCCGTTTCCAAAAAAGCTCGAAAACATGGTTCGGGATCGATCGCCGCGGCGCGTCGTCGTCGTCGTTGTCGTCGTCGGCGTCATCGTCGAAGCTCGGTTTCGATCGGCCAGATGAGAACCACGGTGTGTGCCTACGTTTCGTAGCCCCCCGTACATTGTATTACACATTCACGAGCGTCCCGTTGGTGGGGGGAACGACGCACACTGGCGCGCCGTGGAAGTGCGCCGGTATAGAGAGTATAGATAGAGGGTACAGTGTACCCTTCACTAGCGCGGAGGAGAGCGAGCCGAGGGTAGCCGATGCGGACCGAGCGGAATCGTCATCGACGCGGCGTACAGGCAGCACCGCTCACTCTGCTCCGAGCTGTCGAACGCGACGCACGCGCCTCTCCGGATTCGATCCGATTCGATTCGTTTCTCCTTCTCTCAGCGAGTATTGTACGCTGCTGCTCTCTCCGTTCGGAAGGGAGCTTCTATCGTTCATCAACTTCTTCTTTTTTTTTGAACCCTCGCTTTCTCGTCGTCGAACGGGTCTCGGATCGCCGGGCTGATCAGTTCACCTCGTGCACGTCCACGCAAACCTTGCCCCCGAAGCGACGACACGCCGTCCTCTCTTCACACTAGTTCGCTTCTGGCTTCTTCCGCCTCTACACGCTCTCTAAGCCGTGCTTTCCTCGCTGGCGCGTTCCGCACTTAATCGCTCCTCTTCTGTGCCACGGAGCAGCAGTTCCAGCGATCGCTCTTCTTCTTCTTCTTCTTCTTCTTCAGCTACCTCGTACGATAACTACTGTAGCACACTCTTCTTGAGGGGGGCAACGCGGCTATCCTCCTCGGCTACGTCGTGACCGCTCTCCGCTCGAGCGACCATCACTTCTTGTTCTCGCCGATCGGTTTTGGGATACGTCGGTTCCGCGAACCGGGCCCCATCTGGCCCCGGGCATTGTTGCATGCTGTGCGACGCAGGGCCCGTTCGCTCGCGACCGATGGAGGCCGACGATCGACGCGGCTCTCTCAGGGACGGACGCGTCCGCGGCCAGAATGGAGGCAGCTGGAGTTGCGAGACGACCTAAACGGTTGGTTCGAGGATATCGGGAGATCATCCTGGTCGAGGTCGGGCCACCTCGTGTTCGTTGGAGTAGTGGTGCGGCAAGGGGGGAGATATCGTGGGGGCACACGTTACTCGGATGCTGGAAAGAAACTCAAACGGAAAATAGGAGGAATCGCGGAGGGAGAGACGCGCGTGAGAGTAGAGCGCGAGATAGGGCACGGAAGGGATAGGGGACACGGAGGAGATATGAAGACGCGAACCCTTTTACACCTGGCTTGTCGCCGAGTTCTCTGGGGTATATAAAGGGTACAAGGTGCGCATGGTAACCGAAGGCAGACAGAAACCTCTCTCTCTCTCCCTCTCTCTTCCTCCCCTTCCACCCCCGTTGCTTGTACCCTCTCCCCCGCATACCCTCCTCGCCTCTCCGCCAGCTTTGAATCAATAATCTCCGGCCAGGATTATATGCGGACCCCTTTTTATCTCGGTCGACGCGATACGAAAGATAGCAACCGATATACAAGCCGAGAAAGCAACCGATTCATACGCTTCTAGCCACCTGGTCACGGACCTGAGATGAAAGGCTAGAGACCCTCTCGTGGGAACACAAACCGATCCCCCGAGTTGACGGCGTTCGACGGTGTCTCTCGTCGCTCGCCGGCGCGCGGTATCAGCGCGCGGATTATTGATCCCTCCATCCTTTTCACCGTTCTTTGGTTATGATATTTCGAGAAAACGAGGCGATGCGAACCACGCGATCACCACGAGACATAGAGGTGAAAAAGAGATACGCTATTGTCCCGAGGACGCGCGCGTTATCGTCGCGAATACTTGCTATTCCTCGATCCCCATATCCCCTGGACGCGATCACAAAGTCTACCGGTCGATCGGTGTCTAACGGACATTCTCTTTGTGTGATCGCAGATCAGGTCGTCTAGATGGAATCGCCTTCGGTCCAGGAGCGTCCTGTCGAGGCCCAAGAGGATTCCAGCCCGATAAGGTCACCGGGACCGGTCGCCGAGTCCACGGAGCCCGTCGATGATGCCGGCCCGACGACCGATCCCAAGGGCCATCCTCGAGAATCGTCCAGCGGCGACGATGACGTCGACAGTGCTGTGCTATGTCCCGCGTCCGAGAACGTTACACCGAACGTCAAGGTGAACTCTGAGACCATGGGTTTGAAGTTGGGCAAGTGTGACTCGACGGCAAAGATCGAGGACAATACGGTCGGAACACCGATGATGAAGGAGCCGATCGAAATAAGGAGTTGTTTCGTCGCAATCGCGCCGTTGAAGTTCCCGGACCAAGAAGAGGATCGCGTGATCAGCAGTGGGGGTGGTGGCGTGCTGACAAGCACGCCAGTGTCCAGAAAGAGGCCGGCCAGCGACTTCCTGCCGATCAACGCCGAGATCAAGCGGATTGGCGTAGAAATCCCGGAGGACGAAGGGAACAATCAAGTGAGGAGCGACGTGAGAAGGATCTCGCCGGTGCTGGTGAGCCTGCGGGAGCGAACTCTGGGTGAGATATCCCTCTCCTCGGACTCCTGTCTGTTCGACGACGACGTGAACGCTCGACGTCTCTCGCGGAACGGCAGGTTGCTAGACAATTCGTTGTCCACCAGTTGTAGATTGAGTTTGGACAATTCCGTTGAACACGAGGCCGGGATCACCGGCTCGGAGCCTAGGCCGTACGGAGTGTCCACACCGATTCAAGAACGCGTGAACGGCGAGGACAAGGTCGACTGTAGCCGAAAACTAGACTTCTCCGACGCGTTCATCGACGAGGACTCTTGTTGTTCGCTGCCCAGCGAGGGTCCCGAGAGGGATTACCGTCCGTGTCAGGAGAAACAGTGCGAGGAGCTGATCGAGACGTGTCACAGCAAAACCAACAGTGCCGAAGATGCTCCCAGCAGCGCGAATCAGACGGAAGAGAAGCAATCCTATATGGTGGTTATGCTGGAGAGGATCGGTCCCCCGAACATCACGACGCCGGATAAGTCCAACAAGAAGAGGTTGAACAACAAGAAGGAGACGAGCGACGAAGACGCTGTACAGAACGCGGAAACGGAGTCGGAAGATGCGTCGCAGAAGTCGAATTACGTCCAAAGGTGCACTCCCGAGAAGAAGATCGACCAGAAGATTAAGCAGGAGTCGGCGAATAAGCAGCTAGGTTCGCCCATGATGACCAGGTCGAAAACGCCACCCATTGACTCACAACCGTCGACTCCGGGCGACATCAAGCTGTGCACAGTGCTTTTGGAGAGGATGGGCTCGTCGCCCAATGTGCCAACGCCGAAAAAGCCGACCAATGGTGATCCGATGTCCGGATGCGCGAAGGAGAACGTGAAGCAGGCCGAGGAAGTCGCGTCGCCCTCGTCGATAACCTCCGCGGAGAGTCTCCAAGCATTGAGCAAACGAAATTCGTCCGAGGCGAGACCAAACTCGCCTGAAGAACCTCTGGAAGCCTCAACCGATGCAGCGGAAGCTGTCGATACCGAGACAGAGACTGAAACCGGCTCCGACAGCTCCGAAATGCCCTCCATGACGAACGTGCGTCTTCGTGCATGCGACGACGACGCCGTTTCCGACCAAGTGTCTTGCCCCGAGAGCGAGTCCATGTGCTGCGTCGATATCAACCCTGAAATCATCACCAGGCTCGAAGCAGAGAGACCAGACGCTTTCACCGAGGACTCTGCCGAGAGTCTGGCGCTTGCCACAGGTACTAGGGACGAAGTTAGGTCCGATGGCAGCGATTCCGGACTGGGGAGTGAAATTCCTGGGGACCCTGGACCTGCGCCGGCACCTGAAAGCGATTCCGAGACCTCGTTCTTGGATAGGATACCTGACGATATTCTGTCCGATAAGGAGAAGGGTGAGCATACTTACAAAATTGATAATTTCCATATTCATAGATGTTTAAGAGATCCTGATAACCAGACTGCGGATTTTACGCATTTATAATGAAAATGAGTAACGCAATTTAGCAGCGGTTAGATTAACATAATTTCAAGATATCAATCGTTTGATCTGATTAAAATGATTAGAGAAATTGAACCTTATCGATCTAGGTAGACACCGCTGTATTTAACATATTCTGTCAATGAATTACAAGTGAAAATTGAATTTTCGTTGAGGTGTAATTTTAGTTGGGACGAGTAGTTTAAAAATACTGGTATCGGAGCTCGGCGATTGATACCGCCGGCAGAATGTCAAGTTCAATATTGTATTTCTTCGTTCGGGCTGAATAATTTTCAGTGCGCCGAGCGTACGCACGAATGAAAGGTATTGTTAGAATATGATAATCACAACAGGTATTATCTTTCAGCCGTGAATCAACTGGACGGTTTCGTCCCCAACGTAGCCGTGCCAGGGACGCCGCAGGCGCCGTTGACGACGTTCCCCAGTCCACCGAAGAGCAACCTAAAAAGAAGATTGACGGATTGCATGGAAGGGGCTCCCAACCCGAAGAGAAGCAACACCGATGAGTCCATGAAAAAGAAACGCAATATCCAGTTCGACGCGGTGACAGTCTACTACTTTCCCAGGGCACAGGGATTCACCTGCGTGCCTTCTCAGGTGAGACAAACCCTTAAACTTCCATTCGAAAGCACCAATTCTTTCTCAACTCTAGCATTGCACGTAGAATCCATAAACAGCGCGTCACAGGCAAATGATAACAGACGTAGGAGGCCGTAACGATAATAACACGCGAAAGTACGTATTAATAGAAATTGGTGCATTACTCACAGGGCGGCAGCACGCTTGGTATGAGCGCGACGCACACTCACGCCGAGAGGTTCTCGTTGTCTGAGCACGCTGCTGAGCAGAGGAGGATTCATCGTGCCAGGTTGGCTCAGCTGCGTTCCGAGCGAGCTGCGAATTGCGTTGCTGAAGCAGCATCCAGCTCCGAGGACCCCAGCGACGACACCGACGAGGAGCAGAGCGACAACGAGGAGCTCGACATTGACAGCTACTACTTCCTGCAACCGGTCCCTACGTGGCAAAGACGAGCTCTGCTCAGGGCTGCCGGGGTGCGAAGAATAGACGGCATTGAGAAGGACGAGTGTCGAGACATCAGAGCTAGTAGGGAACACTGCGGCTGTGGGTGCAAAGGGTACTGCGACCCTGAGAGCTGTCCTTGCAGTCGTGCGAACGTAAAGTGCCAGGTCAGTAGGCTGGGACCCAAACCGTTTAACCCGATGAACGGTTCTGATAAATCGCGAGTTATCACAACTAGTTAGTAAGCTCTATTTGATGATCAAATAGTACCGGCGGTCGGCCCATGATCGAGCTATTTTGAGGACTTGTTGGCGAATCCGTTCAGTCAACTGTTTTCAAAATTTTCGATTTTTAGACAATATTTGTTTGTTACGACACAAAGGAAAATGAGAATTAACATCAAGGTTTCTGGTGGGATTGTACAGGTTGATCGAGCCGGGTTCCCGTGCGGGTGCACCCGCGATGGCTGCGCAAACAGCTCGGGCCGGATCGAATTTAATCCAGTACGCGTGCGGACGCATTTCATTCACACGCTGATGCGGCTAGAGCTGGAGAAGAAGCAGCGGGAGGAAGAGGACGGTACGGATCATGATGCTTCCGACAATCAGAATGGTAGAAGTCCCTTGAGGGAGATCAATTTGGGGTCCGTGATGGAGAATAGAAATACAGAGTCGTGTTTGAACGGTGGCGGTTTCACGACGTTGCATTACGAGAACCATGATGCCGGAGACGGTGGGTCAAATTGTCAGCCAGACGTACCTGGCGCCAGAGACGATAGTCTTGATCTGTACGCGATTAGAGATGATTGTTATCCTAGCGAGGACACTGTCGATGGAACGCAGGGACCTCAAAGGAAACTACATCCTGAGTTTAGTCAAGCATTTCAAACGTTCTCGGGGCAAACCGGCCCCGGTGTCAACTTCCAGCAGCCCGCTTATCAGGACTACCAACCTTACGCTAACCTTCCTTCTACATCTAGGGTGCAATTCCAGCCGCAGTTTCAAGCGGTACCAGGAACACCCGGGTTCTCGCATTACGGGACATACGGACAGGACGCGGCAGCCACGCTACAAGGGAATTGTCAAGTCCATCCAGGCCAGCACGCCGCCGCCTACGAGACTACATTCGCCCAGGACGAGACTACCGGATCGCAGTATACAAACCTGAACTCGGTCCAGCCGCATGCAGCTGTACAACAAATAGGCAAACTGGAACCGTTCTCCGAGCTGTTGTCCGGCAGATACTCGTACTACGGTGAAATGGAACCGCAGGCGCACGGTACTTACCACGAAAACGGAACGAAGGTTGAAGTAGAGAAGTGTCAAGGTAACGAGCAACAGTCCGAGGCCACGGAGGAGTGCGACGAGAACTTCGGGGAGATTATTAAAAAGTCGATGGTCGAGACCGTGTCCGCTTAAAGAATGCTTGAACTGTGGATACGAAATACGAACTCACGATTGTTGGTGTTGCATATTGAAAAACACGTTGCTCAGCGTTGGCTTGTATGACAAGGATGTAGAGGTGTAGATGAACGAACGTCGGCGAGCTTGTATCTCGTTGAAACAACGTCTCGCGGATACGTTCGGGGATGAGAGGATAATCAGAAAATTGCAGGAGCAAGACACCGAGGTCCCGGTCATTCCGGTGCAACCGGTTCTGTCGTTCCACGCGTTAGATAAATCCGAGTATGAAATTGTTTACTTTGGTTGCTGGAGTAGACTTGAAGAAAACGGTTCTCTTCGGGAATCACCGCCGCGGTTGATCGCACGACAAGTTCTTGTCGTTAGAGAAATTACAAAATGCGGCTACGTGTGCGTCCGCCCGGGATGGAATTATGTGTATAGTTGAGGCACCGTGTCGTGTCCTTGTCCTGTTCTAGAGAATTTACCGGTTGGTTGAACCGGCTCCGTGTTTTCACGGACAAGGCGGCGATCGGGCCCGATTTACAAAAATGTAAGAAAACTGCGAAAGAGAATCCAGGGCCGCGAGCACTCTCGCCGAAGGATTTTCGGGGGAAAAGGTCTTCGTCGAAAATCTCCGGTCGATACAGTCTCCTTGACGGAAACCGGCAAGGACCCTGTCACGACACCGGTCTTTACAGACGCGAATTCAACGAGGTTGTGACCAAGAAACAACATGGGATCAGCTTAGATTGCAGTTTATAAGAAACCTTAACTTTAATACTTTAATAGTAGGATCGCGGGTCACGCGCGCGAGCTCACCGTTTTTAACAACGGGAGATTACACAAAATACGCGGAAAAAATAACGCCGAGAAAAACGCGAAACAGGTTTCAACATGGCGGGAATACGTATCCGATAGCGTGTTCGCTTTGCTGATGTACACGAGAGGAGAGTGGTACACGATCATGTACACACGGAAACACATTTGTAACACGAGATATCTGTGAGCGATTGTGATACTTGTGCATATAAAATGAAAAAAAATAAGTATGAAACAAAATGCAGTTTTGCCAGACGAAAAAATAGGTTAAGGAAATAAGTTATGGGACTTTTTTATGCCAGTGTGTAGGGATTCGAGTTCGAGTGATTTTTCAATCAACGGCTGATCGTGGACGATAGAGAATAGATTTTTCCTCATGTTGTAATTAAGGATACACTGAATACACGTTGCCGATACACGAATACATACAACGTACACAAACATACATACACTCGCACACACACATACACCCCTTTGCAATATTAGAGGATGGTTGGGTAGTATGAGCAAGCGCACGCTGTCTACAAAACACATAAAGTTCGAGTTTTAAATTTGTTTTCTCGGTGCTCCTTCACTGCACATTTTAATTTCTTGACGTCCGAAGATTATCTTGGTATTTATTTTTCAATATATATGTTTGTAAACTATTGTCCTTTTGGGCGAACGATTTTGTTTGTCGTCATGGTTCTGTGTACTACGGTACTTGTTCTTGTCTTGTTTTAATCATCGCTTTCCGTTGTTCTTCTTACGACACATGTGTTTTTTAATCGAATCACCGATATATCGGGCGCTCACGAACACAATCTCGTCACCGAATTATAATTTCGTCCAGCCCTGTAACACCAACTCCGCGTGTCGGCGATCCCCCGCGAACCATTTTGCAGTTCAATTGTATAAACTATTTATTGTTTTCAATTGTATACACTTTTATACAGAGAATATATATGTAGAACTAATTGATACGTTCACCTGTGGACATGTCAAGGGTTGCAAACTCTATTAAACAAAACCGAAGTCAGCCGTTTTTGACCACGTGGCGTCGATCGTTTTCGCTCCCGGAAATGGGAACGCGTGCGACGTATCGAATCGTCGATACCTCGCTCGTGGTACGAACTAATTATACAATATATTTAAACCGAGAAGCGGAAAAACAAAAGTTTAAAAGAAGAGAGGATATAATCCCGCGCGAAACTTTTTTTATTTCGAGAGAGAGAGAGAGAGAGAGTGAGAGAGAGAGTGAGAGTTAGACGAACCGACGAAACGAAGTCTGAGGAAGGCACTGAAGTTGCCTTAACGCGGACGTTCTTTTTGCACCAACACCCCCCTCTCCCCATTTGTTATCCACCCTCGTAGATTTTCAGACACAGACCTGTTTAGCATCCCGGGACGTTGATCGCTAAATACCCACAATTAATTGAAATATTACACGTTAAGGGGAAAAAATACAATGATAAACGACGATAGTATTAAATGAATCAACAAAAAAAAAGAAGGAAACTTTATACATAATTTGCTGGACGTGTCAGCTCCCGAGCACCTTTGTCGCTCTTCTATTTCCGTGGTTCTACACTGTGTTCATCGTCGCTGATTGGTGCCTAAATCGTTACGTTTGTTGTCAGTGTACAATGCTAACGAGACTATCTCACGTTCGAAAATAGAAGAAACGAAGGGGGTAAAGGAGGAACATGCGTAGATATTATAATTAAAATTCAACGGATGATCCCCGTTGATCGCGTTGCGAGGGATGTGACACATCCGTAACCGACATTAAAAGTATACATATAAACCTACACCGTATGTAAGTAACTTTTAGAGTATTTGAGTAAAAAAAGGCATACATAGTTGATAGCGTTTTATTAAATGTTGTGAAAAAGTCTCTTTGTCTGTCGTGTAACGTGTTGTCTCATTGTGTGTGCGTCTCTCGTTCACGTTTTATTATTTCAACCCTCTTCTTCCACTCACGCCAACGCGGATCCTCTGTGCCCGTCATTTTCCCATAGTGCCCGAAACAATTTGTAAAAACATGAATCGTGTTGAATGTTCTACGACCAGGTCATTCTAAAAGTAATGTTAACAAACCGGAGAAAGGATGTAAACATAATTGGAGGATGGAAAAGAAGCAGCGTACACCCGTCAATCTTCTTGAAATGAATCTCGAACGACAATAGTAAGGAAAATGACCTGGTAGTATTCCGAAACCCCGTAATACAATCCTATCGTCGCTAATCGTCTCGTCTGTAGTTGCTTGTACGTCCCCTACCGGAAGCGACTTCCGCAGAAATGTATCCCCCGCGCCAATTACTGCGGCGCTCGTCATTATTCGAAGTCCCTTGTAATCAGAGTACACCGTACAATTAGTTCGCGTTAATATTCCCGATCTCTGTACTACCGACGACAAAACGGGGCTACTCTACCGACCATAAATATCACGTAAATTCATGTCGTGCGCGTTCGACGACAGCAACGCACAACTTTGTAGTTAACGGGGGTAAACCTTGACTATTTAAAAATATTGTTTCCGGGATATTTTTCAAGGATAATTAATAAGTGAAGAACTCCGGTTGTTACAGTGAACTCACTTAATTTTTCGCAAAACACTGTATTAAAAAATGACAGTTGTTAGCTGGTTTCAAAATGGCCTTTTATCGGTGCATCAATGGATGGCCAACTATGCTGCCAAAACTTGAAACGTTCAAAATGAACAATTTCATTTACTCCAAACTAGAAATATGTTTCGTGGAATTTTGAAGAAATTCAATCATTTGTAGTCGAATAGAACGGAAAACGAGTATCCCGTTGAAGCCGGTCGAATCGGTCGCGCTTCGGCGGAGATGCGCGCGCATCTGGCAGCGTCAAGATGGCGGCCGTAGCGGGAACGCGGTACGCGTAACAACGGAGCAGATATTTCCTTATTTCCCGGTGTTCTCGTGGCGGTACTCGAACGTGAGTCGTTCGGAGGAGCAGCCTTCGAAACGTGGTAGCCGATAACGTTGTCGGCATTGCGTACGGGTAAGATAATTCGTGCGTAAACATATCGGTTGTCGTCACCGTTCGTCCGTTGGTTGGACGTAGTGGGGGTCGAACGAACGGATGGAAGGAAGGGAACGGCATTAGCGAGCCGTCGAGTGGCGTGTCGTTGGAAGTTAGCGGCTGTCCGTGAGCCCGTGCGGAGGTTAGTTTCGTTTGTCAGACGAATTTATATATGGTCGTCCCGTGTGCTCGTCCGATCGGCCAGTGAGAGAAAAAGAGCAAAGTAACGGGCTCGAGTGACGTGCACAGTGGAGGGCGCGTGTCCACGGCATGATTCAAAACGTCTGCACCCTGTAGAGTTTCATGAGAACGGTGCACGACGGCGTGCCAGTGTCGTTGACGTTTCGTGTGTCAGTGTCCTGTTGTCCGTTCCTGGAGCCCTTGCCTCTTTCTCTCTCTCGCTCAATCTTCCTCGTCCTTTCTAGCGGTGACTCTATCCTTCTCCACTCCTATTCACGTTCGATGCTCGCGTTGCGATACCCACCGAGCCGCGTCGTCGCTGCAATGCCAGATGACAGGTGCGAAGCGGTGCCACCGGTGTCTGTTAACGAGTCCTTCGAGTGCCCTGCGGATTTAGGATACGCCGCAGAATGATGAGACCAAGGTCCTACTACCGGAAGGGCGGCCAAGAGGACCGAGGACGACGACCACCGCGACGACGATCTCGAATTCCCTCGCGCTAGCGTTGGGCTATGAGCGCTGACAATGGGGACGACTCCTTGGTAATTATCATACCTTTCTCTTTTTTATTGCTCTCTCTTCTTTCGTCTCTCTTTCTTTCTCTCTCTCTCTTTTTCTCAATCGCTCGTTCTCTTTCTATTTCTACGGCACACAGACAGAATCGCGTCTGTTGTATTACGGGCAACGAGGCTCTCGCAGGTTGACAGCGCGCCGTGCGGAAATTATCGTGGATTTGAAAGCTCTTTCTCTGATGCAACTCCGTCACGCAGGAATTAATACCCCTGCAAGGAATTCGGGTTAGCTCCGTCGAGTAGATTTTGTTGTTTGTCGACTGCGGGTCTTTATGTGGAAACTTGCGCTTTTCTAGAATGTTCAGACAAACGGATAATGGAGAGATCTATAGAATCGTTATGGTGAAAAGAAAGTGGAACCGACTGACATGTATGAATGAGTCCGAGGCTCTAGTAATTAAGCTGGTTTATACGACTTTAAATGTTAAATTTTATTGTTCTGTGGAAACATAGGGATTCGCAGTTCTTTGCTTTCTTATGTTGGTTTTATTTTGTATTTCCATTCTTTTTCTTATAGTTTATTTAGTTGTACAGATATTTATTCAATTTTTCTGAATCCTTATTTTAGTTTACACAAGGATATAATGAAAATTTCTCATACCGTTACAATTGCTACGTTTCATGGTATAATCTCGTGATTAGTACCATCAGCATGAGGAACTAATCATTCTGCTTCGGATTAGTGCATTGAATAGAAACATATAATCTTTCGGTGGTTGGTGCCAACAGTATGAAAAAGTAATCAAACTCTGATTCAGATTAGAATCTCTCCAGTTGGTTTTTCCTACCAATATGAAAGAAGCAATTATTCTGTATGAGATTGGACTGAATAGAAAATGAGATAACGATTGCATAAGATGTTAAAAACAGTTTTGCAGTACATGTTCGTATTTCTCGGTATAGTTTAGCTGCAATTTGAAATAAAATAGAGGCGGAGATAGTTGAAATCTCATATCCTAAACGTTTCTGGCCACTTTGTGCAACTCCGGTGTTGCATGTTACGTGCTCCAAGACCGGTTTTCATTTATTCATAAGGTACACCGTTTTCCTCCTAATTTTAAATGTCGTCTTTTTTTTGTTATGTTATTGGCTGTGTGTCACCGTTCAACAGTTACGAACAAGTTCTGAATATTATATACGGCGAAACATTTATTTTCGTTTGAATGGCTAGAACCAACAAAGGAAGCGAAATAGGCAAAGTGAACGGATCTGATTGTCGAGGTATCGGAATAAATCGATTTCGATTCACCTTGTACATAACAAGCTACGACCTTTTGACAATCGCTAACAACGATGACTAATCGATCCGTGTGGCATTCCGGACACGAATGTTGTGCTTAAATTCGCTGCTTTTAACCAGTTGGTAAATCTTGATTTTAACAGGTTTATAAATATAAACCTGATAATTCAATGTACTCTTGAAATAATTTCTACAATTGTTGATTGAACAAAGAATGAACGTACAGAACCGTTTAGAAAATTCTGGCTTACCGTTATTGGAGTTAATTCAGCGTTCTGTGTAGCACCGTTAATTCTATTGATAAAAAGCAGTTCTCTCGTCGAATCGTTCTCCACAGCGGCTGCTCATTTTCCAAGGGTGTATTTATTGATCACGATCTGCGGGTGTTAATTGGTATCTTGGTTGTGGTCACGTGGTCAGCGTGACCCCTGCACCTACTCATCTGTACGGAGTAAAAGTAATTTCTCGGTCTGATGATATTTCTTGCTCGATTGCTGCGGTTGTGAAACTCCGTTTCGCAAGAGAACCGCGGGTTCGAGGCAGGACGAAATCGGACGAGAGTGGAATATACAATTTTCGGCTAGAACGACCGCGAACTAACCTACGTGCTTGAAATTGTTCTCAACTCTCGAGACAATGTACCTGATGCTCCACTAATTTCTTGCCCCTTTACTGTAGCCCTGTATGCACAGATCTAACAGTAAAAATCATTTGGATATTTCATACACGAAGATCTTAGGTGCGAAAGTTACGAAAGGAAATAATGTTTCTTGAAAATAACGATTTGATGTTCGAAGCACGTCCTGACCTTTGTTGCGAGGCTGCAGAACCAATGGCAGCGCAGCAGGTTAGCCCAGTAGTTCGATGGAACACGTTCAATAAGTCGTGAGTCAATGAAACTCGCGCACGCGAAGGTATGCCACTATTAGGGGACTCTGTTTGTATCTCTGCGATTAATCGCTCGAGCAAATCATTTCCGTAGGTCACACTCATTAGCGAATATCAGGAACACTCTATCTACGAACATACAGGATTAACGCTGTTTCGCTGGTCCTTGTGGGTATACTTATTGTTAGCCTAAAGTGAAAGCGTTCAGGGACGTCTGAAGGTCACTCGAAAGTTCTTTGAACGGTGTCTATATTTATCCTTGCGGAGTGGAAAATCGAGATTTACTTATACGCATCCAGCAAGTCGAAAAAATATATAACTACTAATCACGCATGCTCGTCGTATCCGTCCGCCATTTTGTAATAGACTGTAACTAGGTCCAAGTCCAAAGTATACCTGTTGGAAAAGATAATCCCCACCGTGTTGGTAATTCAATCTTTTCCATTTTCCCGCCCGAGGGAATCGTATAGAATCGATTGCGATTATGATCGGTGAAAGATCACGCTTAGGCCACATTACGGCAGCGTTATTTTCGCGGAACGCCCCGAGGCGACTCGTTCGAAGTTTATCTTTCTCTTTGGTTTCCTCCTGGCCGCGCTCGCGCGTTCTCGGTCTGTCTGGAAAGTTTTTTCCTCGATTGGAAACTCCTCGATCGCGTTGACCGTACCGAGATCCCGATTCCACGGCGATATCTCGCGCGTTAGCAGCGTTACGAGAAAGGCAGGACGCCGGCGTATAACGCTTATGAGAATGCAAAGTAATACGTGTCAAGTCTAACGAGGCGCGTCGCGGAATGCAGGAGGCGAGAAAGAAGTGCGAGCTTCGTGAACGCGAGCGTAGGAACGAACGGGTCTCCTTTCTAGAGCCCCGAAATTGGAACAGTTCGAACACCCTAAAAACCCAGAATATACTTGAACTGGTTCGATCTACTAGGCCTCAACCAGTAGAGATCACCACCTGGATATAATATCGTGTACCCTAACTTTTGCTAGGTTTAAATCCCAATGATTTTCGAGTTGCCGAATATTCGGAAGTTTCCAGAACTATTCTAAGTACCTGAAGCCCCTAAACCAATACAGGATCCGCCTTCAAAATTGACCGTGCGCAGATGCTGCACCAGACTGCTAGGAACAAAACTGATCCCTTGCAATTTCCTTTTTCGAGACTCTGTGCCTCGGTTCCCAACTACCTGGACAAAGAAAACACATTCCACCGGCGTCTCTCGAAAAGTTCAGCCGCCCGAGAGAACAAAGAAGGACTTGCCGCAAGAAACTCGAACGATAAACGAGTCGATCCGCTGCATTCGATAGATGCTAGCCGTGCCAATGCCACGGGTACTGTTACTTCTAGTTACGCGACCCAAGGTGAAGAAAATCTAGCATACGTCGTGGAAGTTGTCGGAAGTTTCAATTTTCTTTGGCAGTTCTCGAAGAACCTCGCTTCGTGTTCCTTCGCGGACCACTCAAACCTTCAGCTCACGTTGACCAATTTTCCCTAACAAAATCGAACTGGAATGTTCAGTTTCAATAGACAATCGCATCAGGTTGGTCAGAGGGTCTCCTAAAATTGGATCGATACATTTTTATCGATGCTCAGTTGTGACGAATCGTCTAGTTCAGCTTCTTGATTTTCTGCAGTGTTTTTTTGCATTCTTGTGTTTCGCAAGTCGTATCCGAAGTCTGGAAAAATAATAGAAGTAGAATAGACAAATATCTGACAACTAGAAAATATGAAACGAAGGAATGTCTATATACTTTCTCGCCCGCGTCGTAACGAGTAGAGCCGCGGGAAACAGAAACGAAGAAAAAGAGAGGGGGAGGAGAGAAAGAGAGATTCCTCTCGTTTCGTACTGCGTTCTGAATGGACATCCGCCTTTCTCACGATCGAACCGACTCGTGAGAAGATCGATTCGTGCGAAGCGCAAGGTGTAACTGGAGCAACGCGTCGTTTCTTCCTTTGCCGGCGCTCGTTGACAATGTCAATATTGAAACAGACTGTAGAAATGTTTGGTCACAGCGGAAGAACGTGTGCCTGCGAATCAGACGTCGGTATAATGGCGGTAAAGGCACTTTCGCTTGCGGGACAAACACATTAGGAATTATAAACATGCGTACTATTTGCGTATTTGAGTCGTCCTTTCAGTTGGTCGCAGAATATTCGCCGGCTATGCGACTTCGATTTATCGGTCTTCGATCTGATATTGATATGTGAATTTTTCGAAGGTAGGAGAGCGTCAAAAATTCGATTTAATTTCTACTTATAGGAATTTATTGTGGACGCGAAGACACGTTTAACGCGCTATACGTTAATTGCCCGCTCAGAGACTTCAACGCCTGGTATGAAGAGGTACGCGCATCAATCTGCGATTGGGTTTAGTGAAACGGGGCTTTTACTTTAGAAAGTCATTCCTATGAAATTGTAACCTATAAGGTCGACTCATTCTACACTATTTTTCTTTGCTTCTTTCATTATTAAATCGGGAACTTTGGAGAAAGTTGAGTGGGGTCTTCGATAGTAGGACGGAATTGTGAATATGTAATGCTTGAAATTGACTTCGGTGCTGGGCACGCAATTTTTAAATTTCTACAGAATTATTTTAAACATGAATACGAAACTTAAAGAATATATATGCTAAATTAGATTAAATTGAAGATTCTAAATCGATTAAATCGGTAAGATCATGGTGTTCAATCCTCTTCTCGGTGGGAAACGATAAGCATCCATTTAATGGGAATGCTTGACAATTGTTTTATAATCGCGTGTCCAGAGGAGGATTTCAGTTCGCGGCCGGGATTGAGATATTAGATCCACTTAAAGCGTTTAACGCGATTTTCAGTCCCGCCGAAGGACATTCGAGTTTGTCGACGCGACGAAGGTTACAGTATTTAAGCCGTGCATTTCACATCTGGTCGTTGAATCGAATGATCGACGACCATAGGATTCCTACGAAGAACGTCAAACAGGATGATAATAAAAATGCGAAATTGAAACGAGAGGTAATTAATCATCTCCTCTATCTCTAATATTTTCCGAATCGTTATCGTATAATAAATAACGCATATTGAAGCTACAAGGAAAAACAAAACGTTTACCCGGCGCACATACAAAGCATTCAGTAAGAATACAGGTGGATACTTGCAGGCGTTCATTATCGTGGAATAATCCGCTCCGTACGGCAAATATTTATACAAATGACGTGACATGATTGCATTCGTTAAAAAACAACGTGACCATGGTTGGCAGTGTAAATGAGTACTTTTCATTTTGAATCAATATTAAGTTGCTATTTAAGTAGAACAAAGTAATTACAATCGAGTGCGACGACAAGTGAAGCTATTAGAGCACCGTTGCCCATTAATGTTCTTTCGCGCAATTATCTGGACTCGGAGTATACACAGTTTTTCGGTTCGAACAATTAACAGGTTGAGTCACGAGCGGCGAGCAATTTTTTCCTTATCAAACCTCGTTTGAGAAATGAACATTATTTATGAGTCAGCTAAGAATGAAGTCAATGCCGCGTCGCCTTTTGTGCAAGAAAATATTTGTTAATCTATATATATTTATAAAATTTGTAACACAGTGTCTCTCCTCAACTGCGAATCGGTATCGGACTTTACCGCCTGGGACTTGACCGACTTGAACCGGCCTAACTGTTTCGACTGATTCGGCCTTGATTGCAATATCGCTTCCGCGAGGATCTGGCTGCCGAACTGCTTTTTACGTTCGTCGTAAAAATCATCCTTCATTCTCTTCTCCTCCCTTGTTCGTTCGTTGTCATGAAACACCTGGCCTCGGCGGACGGAAATTGTTCGCAGGTAGACCAATTAACCCGGGGAAACGTTTTCGAAGGCATGTCAATCAATTATACAAATAGTACCTTCGTTAATACGTCAGCGCTTGGCCGTGATATTTCCGAGATTTTTCAAGCGTTTCATTAAACAATCCACAAATTGGATTTTTATTTTAATACCGAGCTTGTCGGTGAATAATTTTTCATTTTACTGTTATGGACATTGTAATGATGCCATCGTAAACTTCGGCATAATTCGCAATTTACTGCTTGACCAGAATTTTTGTAACATTTTTCACTAGGCATAAATTAATGATATCGGCGCATAGGTTTGATCAATTGTTACTCAAAACACTATTTGTAAATTAGCACAATATTACTTCTCAACGTTTCGATCTGCATTTAGATCATTTTCAAGAGAATCACATTAACATTGCGTCTGTAATTAATAATTAAATGCATATATATATTGTGAAACCGTAGAAACAGGAAAACAACAACAGTATAAAACAGAAGGAATCGTTACTCACTTGTTTAGTGTTGCAAAATAATTAAACTTTAAAAATTAAACGTTTGTGATTGATCCACATGTTGCTGCTCGGACAGTCAGCATGGAAGTGAAGCAACGTGAAGACGTTTG
The DNA here is from genome assembly GCA_028455615.1 of Lasioglossum zephyrum. Lineage (NCBI taxonomy): Eukaryota > Metazoa > Arthropoda > Insecta > Hymenoptera > Halictidae > Lasioglossum > Lasioglossum zephyrum. The sequence continues at coordinate 2,225,860 of CM052327.1, read as the reverse complement.
GAAACAAATATGATTGATCGTATATAGATTAGGCGGAAATTTTAAACCTATATTTACTAAGAAAATAACATTTTTCGTTTTTTACCTAGGTACCACTTTTTTGTGGTATTCCTTTTACAGGATTAACATTCAATTTGATATAACCATTTTTATATATACATTTTAATGTATGTGTGAATTAATGCATAAAGTGAGTTGAAAACAAGGATATATTTTAGAAAATTTTTCACTAGCTTCACTTAAATTTTAATTTTATGTACACTCTGACACCGTTACTCCGAATTCAACAAATTGAGTGTATCACCACTTGTTTCGGTTGAGTCATTTCGACTGTTATATTTTTTGCACAACTTCACAGACATTGCACATTAATCACCGATGTTTTAGGCGTTTGTTTAAGCTTACCAAATCGGTTATATCATTACATTTCGCGATTGGGTTATTTCGAGTCGAATCGTTTTTCGTGTCCCGCGAAAATGGCGGGTTCTGGGTCACGCGTGGGACCCACGCGTCTCTGAGTCACGACACCCACGCGACGCCAGAAACTCGTCAAGGTTTCCCGTATGCTGCAATTCCTCGCCCAGACAAATTCGCGTGTTCCGCGAACGAAAACGAGAATCGACTACGTTCTGCCAATCGTAGAACTGCAAAGTTCACTGCTCACGTAATCAAAAGAATAATAGAACAATAATAACTGCGCGCTGTGTATAGTTGATCGTGGATAATTTGATCGGAGTGAAACAACCTCCTTTAATTGGACTCCTAATTGCTGACTGCGCGAAGAAACGTTTCCGTCTCGGGTAAACCTACTGGGAACGGTGACGTTGACTACCACTGGTCGAACACGTGTCTCGTAGACGCTCGTTCTCGTGTGAAAGTGGAGAAAACCTTTCGCGTCTGACGACACGGATCTAATCGCGTCTGGATACTGGCTGCGCTTACGGCTGTCCCTTTTTACCGGATGCTCTGATCTTCTGGAGCAATTTGCTGAGCCCCTTCTGTCGACCCTTGCCGTTCTATTTTACTCCAATTAATTAATTCGATCAATTTTTCTCTGTTTTTCTTTTCTTTTCGCCGGTTTATTTTAGTCGCAGCTGCATCGCACTTAATGGTACATTGAAATTGAACAATATCTTTTTCTCGTTGCCATTTTGTTTGCACTTCCAAGATTATTTCCAGTAAAGTACAGTCTCCGTAAATATAAAAACTATACGATGAACCTAGAACTTATCTGCTCGAAGAATAGTATCTGATCAGAGCTTCATTTTTAATTTAATTAATAATCATATTGATTGTTCTTCTCTACTTGCGCAAATCTATTTTTACGCACCGGAACGTGAATTGAGAACAAGAGCGGGTTTTCAAACACTTAAAGCATAATCGACGTATGGACTAATTAATTCAATGAATCGCATTATTGCAAAATCATGCACTATTTATAATCGTGTTGATTTTTTCATTGATCCTTTACTAAATTTTAAAAAGTAACTACTCAGGATTATATGATAATACCATATCGACTGTACCATTATTATATTTTTCTTTTCGTGCATGTCCCTTCTTTATTATTAGACGAGTAGTCTTTTATCATTCTCTTTTTTTCGTTATTAAACACTTATATAAAAGGGCTTCAGTCCGTCTATAATATGGGTGACGCACTTCTTGTTCGAGTTAATTATTATTATTGTCAACGCGTAATTCATTACTGAAATTAGTAATTCATTACTAAAATTTAAAATGCAACTACGCAGGATTATATAATAATACCATATCGATTGTACCACTATCAAAATTTTTCTTTCTGTGCATATCCCTTCTTTGTTATTACACTTATACGAGTAGTCTGCATCTTTCTCATATGTAAAATAGGGCTTCAGCCCGTTTATAATAAATAATAATAATAATATAAAAAAGAGAATAGAGTTAACGATACGTGAACTGAAATTCACTTTATTACCAGCACTCCTTAAAAACGTCGGATCATAATACAATTTCACCGCAATATTTTCCGCGGTTCTTTCAACGTATTCGTAATTGCGAGCGGCGTTGTGCGCTTCTGGGTTCGAAAAAAATTTCCCAGACCGTCGATTATAATATCCGGGGCTCGAGATAAAATGAGAGCATCGTTCAAAAAGTACTCCACGATTACGGAGGAGCCCGGGAGGTTCTCTCGCGAGTGTATTAATCCGCGAGCTTTTGAGAATCGCCGGTTCGGAAGGAAATCGGTATGCGCGGATAAATCCGCGTGCGACGACCCGGGGGGTTAATGAACACCGTCGTCTCGCCTAGGGGTAAAATTTTATCGCAGCCACACGGCTGTTCGGCTTTCTAGCCCGCGTCTCATACATATACATATCTCTATCCACACATATATAACACACGTACACGAACTTACACGCACGCGTGTGCTGGCCAGCTACCACGAAAGTAAACGACCTTAGAACTGACAAGCACAAGCTGGATCGTAATTACTCCCGACAGTCTCCAGGCCCAAAAGCCCAGGCTATGAATAACGAGGTTGTTGCTCCAATCCCGACCTCGATGACACACGTGATCCCCTCCCCCCGTTTATATATTCGGTCTATAACTTAAAAACCGGAATTTTTTTAGGAAATTTGAACGTTTATTAAACAAAATCTTGTATAATTTTGTCATTCAAAGTATTGTCCATCGGAAGTTACAACATTTCCCCATCTTTCTGGCAATTTGTGGATGCCATCCCCAAAAAACCGGTCATCTTTTGAATCAAAGAACGAATGGAGCCAATTTTTGATGCCTTGGACTGTAGTGAAGCGTATTCCGAAAAGTGCATTCTGCATCGACCGAAACAAATGGTAGTCACAAGGCGCCAAGTCTTGACTATATGGCGGGTGGGGCAGAACTTCCCATCCGCTATTTTCAATGCTCTTTTTAAACGAATCGTTTGACGTTTGACACGAGTTTTGATCGAATAACGCTTCCAATTCTTCACATCTTCAAACTTTTTCGACTGTCCAGGCCGCTTTTTGTCTTTGATATCAAAATCGCCACTTTTAAAGCGTTAAAACCACTTGAAACACCGTATTTTCGCAAGACCATGTTCGCCATACAATTCCACGAGCAAACGATGGCTTTCGACTGCAGTTTTCTTAGCAAAAAAGTGATTCAACAAAAGTTCCCTCGAATGCTGTTTCTTTCACCAATTTTCAAAATTTTCCATGATTGAAAAAAATGCGCTCAAGCGAATCAAATACTGTTGACTGATTTTGCAGGTTATGAATAGAGCTTCAAAATTACGTGTATGTCAATGATTTGCTACAGCGCATACACAAGTGTTGGCATCTAGTGTAAAATTCTGGTTTTTAAGTTATAGACCCAATACGAAGCTAGAAAAGGTACCGAACAATTTCTCAATTCTTCGATTTCGTGTCTATGGTTCCTTTTGTACGAGCAGGTTCGTGCTCGTACGAGTAACATGGCTTTATCAAAGGTCCGAGGAAGCAACAGTGCCGCCATTATACTTGTCTCTATTGATGGAAAGTTTTTAAGCCTCGAAAGGCGGACCCGCACAATGCTCGCAGCCAATAAAAGGTCAGTTTTCACCCGTTCCGACAAAGTATTCCTTTCAGTTGGCCGTTTGAAAGGGAACAGACGGGAAATCGTTTCCTGTTGTGATTGCTATTGACAAAAGTAAAATGAATCCTTTGGCAACGAGGCTGGCATCGTCGGATTCTTGATACACAAACGAAGCTGGAATGTCGCTGTAAAACTAAATAAGATCTGGGTCGAACGATTTTCTACTTCTGACAGGTTCTGCAGAAACAACGATTGTTATGGAAAAGTCGCTGCAGGCGATAAAAATGCTCGCAGAGAACCAGAAAGGAAAAAGAATAGAGAAATTGCTATCCCAAGATGGAGACCGAGATAAACACTATGGGAATCGAAGTAGCCGTGTACAGTATGGCAGTCATTACTGTTCCCCGGCTCTCGCGATCAATCTTTACTATCTTCGTAGCTGTTTGTAAAATGATTTATAAGAATGATAACCAACAGGAAGGTTGCACGTAAAATGAGCAATAAAATGTATCGGTATTCCGGTGAAAGCTGCACGCGAAGGCCGACAGAGCAAACGTAAAACGATCCATTATAAGTACAGTAATAGTTGTGTACACGGTGTTTCATAATACTTGCGTATAACTGTATTAATTAATCGGACACGCCGAGGAACAATTTTGTCATTTTGACTTCGATAATATATTGTATATCTCTAGGAATTAAGTCGTAACTAGAAATAACACGTCCGTAAACACAATAGTTTAACGTTTAATTCCAATTATCTTAAATACAATTAATTAAATTATCTCATTTAAATCTCCGTCTGAGATCAAACACGTCTTGTCGCAAATTATAAAATATGAAGTACGCAAAATAAATCAATAAGTAACTAATATCGAATCGTCGCGTCGTTACAGTTACTATCGACGCGACATTCGACGGAATTCTCACCGCTCGGAGATAACTTCTCCCTACATATCTGAATTAATTAATAATTATATTTTTTTCTATCTAGTTCTCTGTATAACTTTAATTATTTATGTGGGAGAATATTGCGTAGAGGGGGAACGAACTTCAACGCTACGCAAACGCTTAGAGATTACAGGAAAATAATGAGCCGTCTTGTTCCTGCTTGAGTGCCGGGCGTTTCCGCAGCAATAAAAAATATTTCCCTCGTTTTCCTATGTTGTTTAGGATGTCTGGATCTCGCTAGACGAAATATAGGTTTCTCGAATGGTTGCTTGCTCCTCGACATGGTTGTTTTGCGTACTCGGCGACGTGTTAGCAAGCCGCTCGATCCTTGTACGTGACTTTATGCATCTGCGCAACGGCACGTTTCGTTTCCGTTTCTCGCCGCACAATTCACCGAACAGTAAATCTTGTTAGGCCGTGCACTGCTCTGCTCAGCTCCATTCCGCTCCACTCCGCTTGGTTCTGCTCCGCTTTGCTCGCTGGACCATACGCGTGTATCACTTAAAGATGCGCGAGAATCCCTCAGTGTTGAGTACGCTGTGGTATCGGAAAAGTTCTTGAAAATTTGGTGATTTTACAAAACTGAGGGTTTCTTGAGAAGAGGTTTCTCGCAAGATTTGAGCTATCCGAAAATTGGGGGTTCTGGGGGATATCGCTATCTAACAACAAAAATGTTTCTATATAACTGTTGGGTGGATCCTATAGAGAGGATCCTACATGTACAGATTTTGAGAAATTTGAATTTGAAGAAAAGACGTATTTTTCGAGAATGAACAAATATTATGATGTTATTATATAAGATATTGTATTGGCCTTTACAGCAAAATATTCTCTAGACTTTCCCAAATCCAGTAATGTGCAATAGTGATACGTTGTGATTGTTTCAACATGTTTAAACAATCATTAAAGACGGAGAGACACCACTTTTGCATACATTTTTGAGGATATTTTTCAATGTATATAAAAAAATATGGGCCCAGCGGAAAATCGAATTACACCACGCGATAGAGCCGATTTTTATCTTGAGAAACCACCGAACCAGAAAGCAAAATATCATCGCTAGAGCTAGCATTCTACGGGATACAGTGCGGCGAGATCCACCCAACAGTTATATGGAAACATGAAATAAGTTGAAATTTGTTGTATAGTTTATGTGTTAGTTCTAGAAAATTTGGGGACACCTGAAAATGAGGGATTTCCAAAAATTTGGGGACTCCCGATAATTAGGGATTCCCAAAAATTTCCGAATCGTCTCCCGACCATCGGGTTCTCGACATTTTCGGGTTCTCGCACACTCCTAGTCCATGTGGACGAGAGCACGCTGCCCGACGTAAAATCGATACGCGCTACCCCATCCCCCTGGATTCGCGAAAAACGAGCTCTCAGTCGCCGAAACGGGCCTGAAAATATCGTCGGTGAATTCGGGTTCAAACACCTTTCTCACCCTCCTCTTCTACTTTGCTCGAAAACGACGTCGAATTCAGTTGGAAAGCTCTCAGAGAGCATTGTGTACTGTATTAACCGGTGGTGTATCGATCGACCTCGCTTCTCGAGTATCTGCCAGATACATACATGGATGTAGATTACTCGGATATCCGGATGTCCGTGAGATAGTCTAGTAAACGACGAGACTATCGAGATTCTGGGCTCCGCTCTGAATTCTCTTGATGTTTATCCGGTTGTTTTAACACTTCGCCTAACACTTCCGCAGGCTCTTTAGAATTAGTTTTATAAAAGATTCAAAGATGGTATTTCACCTACTTTTATTTCGTGTTTGAAATCAACTAATTATACTTCATTTCGAATGGCCCAGTTCCTTTGTAGCGAAGTACGTTTGAGATCCTGACCTGATCCCATTTTTCCGTGGGAATCTCTGAGGCACCCTTGACCATTGAGGGTGTGGCAGTGTGGGATTTTGGCCCAGAAAAGGCTCCATGATGGTTCCATCTCGTGTAAAGGGGACCTGACCCGATTATTCTCTATCTCGGGATATATATCGGGCTCTTTGCTAGCCTCTATTGCCTATCGGATCGAGATTCTTGACTTTCTTATCGTTACGACCATGTTAGCGATACTCCAACAATTTTTGTCTTATACGTGATCTTCTTTGTGAACAATTTCTCTACCTCCGCAGCAACGTATGAAATCGCCGGAGGTTTCATTGTTCTCCGTGGAATCTATCCTGTAAATTCACGAACATATGTTAGTCATCAAAGTTAAATGGATATTGGAGGAAGTTCTGCGGGAATATGGTTCTCCATTTAAGAAAAGTACTTAAAACTTTCCGAGTTAGACAAATCTGCAATAACTTTGGCGCCTGTGCTGGAATTTCGACGATTTAGAAGGTGCATTGTGTCTGGCAACTTTCGGTTTGTTTAATCACTGTGATGTGAACTATATACTGTACAGTTTCCTACTTCATCAACTCGTTTTTTATCACGAACGTACACAATCCGTTCGCAGCCTAATCGCGCTCGAGTTACGTTTGTCAAAGTGCGAAGGGAATTTACTCTAGGATAAGATAAGTTCGAGTTCTTGAATCAAAGGTCTCGGGTTTATCTTCATTCATGTATTCTCCCGATTCTCCGAGCCATGAATCAATTGACAATGCTCGGTCGGTAGTGCAGCGAACGTGCTCGTAGTTTCACAGATACAATCGAGTTGCGGCACGATGACGTAGCCGGCCGATTGCGTCACATTCGCGACGTCACGGTTGCGTTTATCACGTCGCGAGCGGCGTGATTCCGGTAACCGAGGCTTGATAACGAGTGAAATATAGCTAGCCGAGTACGAGTAGCGGTCGCAATTGTTTATCGATCCGCGTCCTAGTAGGTTCGTGCTATGAATTTTGAAATGCTCGAGAAACATCGTTGATATTCCAGCCAATATTCGAGCCATTCTTCTCTTTCACACTTCGAAATATTCATCACAGAAAGCAATTCGAAAATGTCAGTCGTTCTTTAAAAATACATTGCATCAAATCGCAATTGAATAAAAGTGTCCGGGAAGAAAAGATTTCTTGTAAGAGGTAAATTCTGGTAAGAGATGAAATTCGAAATAACACGTGGTTGATATTACAACTAATATTCAAGACATCTTCGTTCTTTAAAAATACATTGCATCAAACCACAATTGAATAAAAGAGTCTGGGTAGAAAAGATTTCTTGTAAAAGGGGTGATAAAAATCTAAATAAAACGTGGTAGATATTCCAGCTAATATTCAAGACATTCTTCTCTTTTGCATCTCAAAATGTTGATCGCACAAAACAAACAAAAAATGCAAATTCATTGTACTTTATCTTCATAATTGAATGTCTCGCTAAATCAGGATCGTCTTGTGTACAAACGCAATGATCTCAGGAGCCGATTCTCCATGGGAGACCGAGTCCATTCATCGTCTAGCCTACATCATACACAGCAGAAGTGATATCGTAAAATATGTTTGCTTGATACGACCGTGTCCGTGATAATATGCCCTTGTAAAAATCTCCGTGGACGTGATTTCACGGTCTGGTCTCTCTCGAGTAGAAGCGGAATGTTGTACTCGAGCCACCCTACCGCGGGACTGTCACCCTCGAGCACGGTGTGCGGGGTGAATTTGATGACTCAGGACGCTTTATGGGGAATGAAATTACGCCCCATCTCTCCACCGGGACCATTGTACAGAGGAGACGGGCAAACATCTTCACGATGTAGTGGCGAGGCTCGCTAAAGGGGAGCTTCCGTAAAATAGACGCGTTTTCAACATAGTTCTCCCTCGGGTTCGTCGCGGTTCTTCGCTTTTTAATGCCTGTCGTCTGCGATACTAATTGCTCCAGTCTCGAGAAGCGTGCATTAACGAAGCTTCGTTATTTTGCGCGAATCAATAGCTTTCTGCTGTGGTATTTTTCTTAAGCTTCCTTTCAAGCGCAGAGAAAATTTGAATGTATTAATGTTGCTTTAATATTTGTATAGGCGCTAATTTTGCACTGGTTGTTGAGTTAATAGCAATTTTATTTCCAGAACGGAGCGGTGCTAATTTTTAGTTGTTATTTGCGAGGTACTCTTTTCAACCCTGCCGAGGCTCTTCAATTTGCCTCGACCTAATTGTTATCTCATTTCAGTAATAACACGAGTTCAGGCTCGTGGTACATGTACAGGGTGGGCCGCCACATTTTGCCATCTATATTTTTTATTGCATCAGCTGATGCTCCTTCATATTCTTTACAAAAAAGTATTAATCTGTTTGTGTAAAAAATCATTAGTTTAGGAGATATTTTAATTATAATTTGTTTTAATTCGCGTGTTTCTCGTACATCAGCACTGTGTTTGAAGAATGGTTGCAGAAATATTCGAAATATTCATCACATAAAGCAATTCGAAAATGTCAGTTGTTCCTTAAAAATACATTGCATCAAACCGCAATTGAATAAAAGTGTCTGGGAAGAAAAGATTTCTTGTAAATTTCAATGTGATATTTCCCCTATCGAGATAAAGACGTAAATCTAGATGGCAAAATGTGGCGCCCCACCCTGTAGAATATTCTGCTGCTAATTCGCGTGTTCCTCGTACATCAGCACTGTGTTTGAAGCATGGTTGCAGAGGGATTGTAACAGGGTTGCTTTAGTGTAGATTCTATCTCGCTCGGACCCTGATGAAAACGTTTACCGAGCCGCGCTGCTATTCAATCGATAATTTCGCGAAATGTGCGCGAGCGTTCAAAATAACGTTGAAAGTGTCTGTTATAAAATATGTGGATCATTGTTGGCTTTATTATCTTGTCGACATAAAAAGCATAATTTTCTGGGAAGATCAATTAGTCCAAATTGAACTTCTCAATGTTGCAACGACCTACGGAAACGAACAACTACAACAATGCACAGGCATAGTAATTCCGCGCATTTTTGACCGTATCTGGATAATATCCCGATTACGTGTAATCGTGGGAGACAGGGTTTCCAGGATTCGTGTAGAAAGCGTGACCGAAACGAAATCCAGCGATTCAATGGCGACCGCGCGCATCGTGCACTACAGTGTACAAGACTCGCATAACTTCTGCGCTCACGGCAATGGTCACGATGATTATGGCATTATCGGCACGCGATTCGGGGAACAAATTTTGATCAAATTCCTTGAACAATTGGAAGATCATAACTCGCGAACCCAGAATAAAACCTTTGAAAAAAAGTAGAAAGTTACATTGTGCATCGCTCGCGAATGGTAAAAGTGTAAGACTCTCGAAGATTTATAAAATCTTGATCGAGAATAAAGCTGCGTGCAATAAATTTCTATTAGACTCTTGATATCGTAAATTAGCGAACGTGTGAATTATGCAAGTGCATTCGCTAGCTGGTTATGATAATTTCTATCTTGATGACGGTACTTGTTGCCCTGAGCTATTAATTTATTGATGAGACTTCGAGTTAGGTAAATTGTTCGAAGATTGCACAGTGTGTAGCTGCAATAGCGATTCATTAAAAATTGTAGAATTTTGTGAGAGGCTACAGATCGAGGAAAATTAATTTGAAAAAAAATGGAGGAATCCAAGTATAATTAAATACATTTTAATGAATATTAAAAATTGTAGAATTTTGTGAGAGGCTACAGATCGAGGAAAATTAATTTGAAAAAATGGAGCAATCCAAGTATAATTAAATACATTTTAGCTATTGCAGTAATCGTTGTGTAAAACTATAGACACACCATCTGTTTCCCATAGAAGCAGCGAGAGGACTCGATGAAAATATGAATATACTCTGAAATTTCATTTGACTCGAAAATAACCGCGCTTCTCGTTCATCTCGTTCCCACTTCTCTGCGTAACAAGGTTTACTCTGTTTTAAACATTGACGCACACAGGTTTTATAGCTGTTACATGAAACTGTCTACGTCATACATACGATCGTATCGTCGTCAGTGACGCGCTCGAATTTTTCCCATCAAATATGGACCTGGTGAATAAACATTTCGCGTGCATGCATGCGCTAGCACGTGTCGTTCGTGAGTACTCGAAATAGAATGCGAATTGTTCCTCTTGATCAATAGTCTGGAATGGCCGATTCCTCGCGCGTTTCAATTAAGGAAATAATCAGAGTAGATCTCTTTGGGAAAACTGACGGCTATGTCGGTGATCGAAGTAAACGAAACGAAGATACGAGTAATAGAGTTACGTCCTCGAGAATCCGTGAATTATGGAACTCGACGTTCCGACAGAAAGAGAAATCGAGTTTATCGATCGCGTAAGTCCGCTTCTCCTTCCGATGGTAATGTCATGAATTGACTTTATCCGTCGTGTGTGACAGAAGTCGGCCGCTGGTCCATGAGAGAACGGGACGATTTTCCACGCAGAGCAAATTTTTGAAACGGTACTCGTTTTTGAAAGCCAAAAATTCTAACTTATAGATTCTTTAATATCGAAATTAGTAAAAGGGTGCGAAAGGGGAAGAAAAAAGGGGTATGATATACACAATTATAACCCTGAGGGGAACAAAAATAAATATATATATATGTAATATCGAAATTGATGTTGACTCGATTAAGGTAGTCTGAGATCTGGCAAAATAATTTTGAAAATTGTCTATACTGTAATGCACGATTTATAAAAATTTATAAACAACATTCAGGTTTAGAGTTTACAAAAATCACCAGCTGCACATGTGAAACGTATTCTTTACCCTGCCAACGTTGAGTTTTACGTTTATTGAAAACGCAACATGAATTTCATTATTTCCAACTCCATTATCAGGCTTTCCATTGAATTTCTACGTTGTTGTAATTCTTAATAGTATGCTGTGCAACGTGTACATTGTACTGCGATGCACAATAGAATGTATGGTACAATAGAATTATATCAAAATATCATTTTCTATTCTCCGTTGATCTTTGGAAATTCGTTTAAAAGGAGGAAACCCGACGAAAATTAGATGAAGGTAGAATATTTCAAAGCACGACGAGTTTATAATCATTCAAAGAGCATGCATTTTAACACGGCATTTCCGTTCATTAAATGAGTATCGCGCATACCACCACTGAGTGAGTAGAAGTGCATAAATTGCACCGTGACCTATAACATTTTGATTACCAAATTAGCGACCATTAATGATACAGTATCTGGCGAATTAATACAGAAAATATAAATTATTATTAAAATTTGGAATGATAGAAACTATTATTATTATAATAAGTACACCTCAGAATGTAATAAAAGGTTCACTCCTACTCAACACCATATCGCAAGCTTGATAAAAAAGAAATTCGGAAGAAACTAAAATTACAAGGGATGAATGAGTATTAACACTTAAACCTTTGCACTCGGAGCTATTTTACCTCGAAAATTAAACATTTCTTTCGACCTCGTACTACCTCAATGCAATACTGAATACATACAATACAGCCGAAAGCTTCAGCAACAAGAACTGTACATACAATACAATACTGAAATGTTTCGTACTTGATTAGTACAGCAATTTCTAGTGGCGACTGTGAAGCACCACGAGTGCTAAGGGTTGAATCAAATGGAACAGTAAAAAATAGAATGAAACCCGAAAATTATATTAAAAGAGCCGAATGAGTATTAACACTTAAATCTTGCACTCGGAGCTATTTTACCTCGAAAATTAAACATTTCTTTCGACCTCGTACAATACCTCAATACAATACTGAAATGTTTAGTACTTGATTAGTACAGCAATTTCTAGTGACGACTCTGAAGCACCACGAGTGTTAAGGGTTGGATAAAATGGAATAGTAAAAAATAGAATAAAACCCGAAAATTTTGTTAAAACACTAGTGGTAAGGTAGTTGCAGGAGACAAGGGTTGGAAAGGTGCAAGAAGGCAGCTCGATCATGGTGGAAAAAAGCGAAATAAAATCCTGGTGTGTTCTCCCATGGGTAAGGAACAGCTGAGCACCCGGTGCCGGGTGGTTGGCGTACGGGAACGTTGATTTACGTCAGTGTGTGGCTGATAATGGAGACGAGTGGAGACGGTCGGACGTAAGAGCGTGGTCAGTTCGATTGCATTCAGCCGGCTCGGCGGAATTGCGTGTTCGCCGCTGAGCCAGTCGTTGTCGGGACGGCGAGCCGCGCGGTTCGGTGACACAGTGAGCAGTTTTCGCTGAGGAATCGCGTGTCTCTCCTCTTCTCCTCTCTCTCTTTTATCCTGTCTCCGGTTCCACGAGCCTCCACGAGGTTGCTCGCACACCTGTACCTGCCGCGATCCTCTGGACCTGTGCTACGAGTCTTCGAACGACATTGTTTACCGCCGCGTGTGCGTCGACCAGCGTGATTAAACGAACCCGAAGAGCAGGTGTTGATGCTCCAGACCTGCCCAGGATCGCGTTGCTCCTCCAGGACCTCTTGAGAAACAAGCTTCGTTTTCTTCGAAGGTTTTTAGCTTATTCGATCTCGTTTTTTATAGCGCAGGGACTCTGGACCCGTGGATCTTTGTGCAAATTTCCCGGTTCGATAGAAAATTATTTTTCTGGTTTATTGTAATGCTTGTACGCCATGTTTGGTTATTGGTGCAGAACATTTCGAGCTTGTGTTGCTGTGATTTTTACAGGGACGTGATGTTAAAGGGAACGTGGTTTGGGAAACTGAGATGTTTGATCACTCGAGCAAGTTTTTCACTGAGAATCTATTTACAAAAATTGAGATATTCATTTTAAGCATTTCAGCAGAATTTTTGTTGACTGTTGTGTCACTCGTATTTGGCTGACGGTATTATTCGCGACGGTCCTTGAAAGTGAACTTTTCTGCTGACGGAATCACTACATCGAAATTGCGAACCGCCTACAAAATACAAGATCGAAAGATCAATCTTTTTTAATTGCCTCTACGATCTCTCGGAGGACAGTCAACAATACAGTTAGTAAGAAAACAAAGATTGTTTACCGACTGATGTTTTGAGAATTGCTTACTTAAGGAGTGGTCAAGTATCTGTACGTGATTATGTGTATCACCGTCTCGCCGATAAAATCACGAGAATCATTGATCACTACACCTCTCCCAAAAATTATACAAGCTTACAATTTTCCTATCAATGTTTGTGTCGGGCGTGCAAAATAATTCGTAGCTCGTTCACGTTGAACTCGTTGACCATATCAATTTGATGAATAAAAGATTTGGATCTTGACTATCGATTGTGAATTAATTTGTACGCCTGGTATTTTATTGGAATTTCATATAGCTGCATAAAATCCGAGGTTCAGTGGCCAGAGTTTTACATCGAGCTGCTCCGTTTTGTACCCTATCTACATAAATTACTTGAATGAGCTTAATCTCTCGGGTGTAACGATCAAACGAAGTGACGAAGCGTTTGATAGTTTCTGCTGACTGCCAGCCGATTGTTCGACAGTCTTGACACAGATTTTCTTAGTCACGGTGGAAGAATGTGGATAGAATAGTTCGGTTTTCGCTTTCGGTATGAACGCAGCTGTGTATAGTCGTGATTCCTGCGTCAATTCTTGGTACGATAGGTGGGTGTTTGAGTCAGATTTAATTCCAATGAAAACTGTGCATGTGTTCGATGCTTTTGTTACAGATCCCTGGCGATAGTTCGCTCCGTTATGTCAGTGGCGCGCGCGGTTTATCTGGGAAGTGTTTATCAAGATAGATCAGTTAATTCGACCCGCTCAATTGAAAGGTTGAATGTATTCCCACGCGAATTGGCGTTTTGCAATTATCTTCCGCATCGTTTTCATTCAGTTCGATCTGCTGTATCTATTTTCGCTGTCGGAATGTTTGATGGGGATCAAAACAGGACACCCCTGTGAAGCCGACAATCAATTCGATCGACCATGGAAACTTTTACCCGTCCAAATCAATATTCCAATTGAATATTCCACAGACGGACTTATGAATGCAAAATCAATTTGTTTCGTAGCACATTGTTTTTAGCGTAGCTAATTGACAGATAATGTTGCGAACAAATGTATTCCGATATTCGTGACGTGCTTGTGACGTCCGTACCATTGAATTGACGCTGGCAGACGTTTTGGAGTACTGTTTATCAAATTCTTTATTGATCGAACTCGAAACGCGATATTTTTTCACAGTTTATTCAATGACCGAACAAATTTCTAAAAATTTCTATTGTTCTTCGAGTAGAACAACAACGCGGCACATCCCACAAGAACATGAACATGCTGATTCGAAATTGAGCAAAAGTAAATATTACCACGTGCGCACTGGTTTTCTACTTAGCTATCATTGTCACAGAGCGCCGCACAGTGGGTCGGATCGAAAAATTTCGGGACATTGGTGCATAACTTTTGAACCGTTTGAGATATCGAAATGAGGTTTGAACTAAAAAATACTATAAAATAATCTCTTTCGAATGATACGTGTTAGAATATATTTTTTGTTTAATTTGTTAGTTAGTTATTTTTATAAATTTTTATGTAGTTGTTGAATCAGTTGCTTTCCTTAAGAAAAGAAACAATTTTTTACAATCTTAAGAGTTCTTAGGCTGCCTCGCCGCTTCACAACAACAACAATATTGTCCGCTTTAAACAACTATATTGTTATTAGTCGGACAATGTCGGAAATGATTCTTGTACGGTTATTTAAAGGAAGTTTTACTATGGGACATTTAGGAACATTTTTTTAATCTGTCATGTATCGTTCAGCATTATTTTTTAAATATATTACTATTAGTTATTACTAAAAAGATATATGACTTCTTATTGGGAAGAGATGCTCTATATAATACAAAAAAAACTGAGAGAAAATATGGGATGAAATGATGAGGACATCGCAAAAAACTTGAGCAATTCTGCCTGGTGAAATATGCTACTTTCAAAACGCTCAACTTTGAATGATCATTGTAACTAAAATATTTATTTAATTTCATTAATTTCTTCATTTTCGAGGTCCATAGATCCTTACAAGGCAATATAAATTCATTAGTTTGTAATTTCGAAAAGTCGACGTTGTAGTTGAATGTCCTTAAATTGTTCGATCCGGCCCACTGTACGCCGTTCCACAGGATCACGGTTCAATCAGAGAAACGGGATACGGTGCGTAAGGACGCACGTGCCTGTCGAGCAACCGGGTTCCTAGAATAGCACAAGAGAACAGTCTATCAGTTCGTCACACATGCCGTGTACACCTTGGTAGCACTTTGCACGTGCACGAACGTGCACGTATGCATTAGCGTGCTATGACTAACCGTGTGTCATGCCTTCTTCTCTTATAATCCGCCAGCGCTCATTCCTCTTCTCTTAATTGGCCCTGCGATCGTCTCATCAAAAATCGATCGTTGACCGCTCTACCCGTCAGCTGGACACGCGCCGGTCAAACGATGAATTAATGATCGCGGGGATGAAACGTGAAATTGATTACTCCAGGTAAAAATTTTTGTTCGCCTGTGTAGGCTAACGATCAAATAATAACGAGTAATTTATCTTCATCGCGCGAGTCTGGCTGGAACAACAATTCCTTGGATGTACCTTCGAATGTGACTGTGGAAGTTCGATAATTGGCGTTTCACTTGTCTGCTTGGCATTGAACTTTCTGAACTATTGTCAGGAGCAATAAGCTGCCGCCTTGGCCCCATTTTTCAAGCGTGATGATGAGAAATCTATTGTCTTTTTAACACGTTCATATTTTCTTTGTAATTGAATAAGATTAAGCAGCTCTCAAGTATTATCGTAGTCGGAACGAATCGATTGAAAGGGGTTGATGTAATTTAATCAGACGATAAGATTAGAGATGTTTCACCCCTAGCATATAGATGAAGGTTCAAGCGTAGGACTCGGGTACTTCGTGATACAGTTGGAAGAGAGGGACAGAGTTACAGAGATCAATAATTAACATAAATATCCACCGTGGGACTATTTGTAACATGTACACCAGGGGTTTCCATTAAAATTTCTTTGCAATAACTGCTTTGCAAAAAAAGAATGTTCGGTGTTGATTCAAACATCCCTTACGATGGAAATAAATCGGAGATTGCATAAAAATTCGTCCAAATAAACGTTCTGTTACATTCAAAAAATTTCAAACAGAGAAAAAAAAGCAAAACGGATGAAGTCATCGCAACCATTCATTAAAACACGCGTTCGCAAGGGATCGCAAACGAGACTCGGCTGCAATCGAACGCGTTCAAACAATTCGCTGGCGATTCGATCGGTGGAAATTGGGCGCCGGAAAATGCACGACGGGAATAGTTTCCCTTGGCCGAATCGACGAGATAAAATAAATTGGAACAAATAGGCGGGCTGGTTGAACGCGGGTCTCGGTCGCGCTCGAGCGAATTCCATATCGGACGGTGCTCGTTGCAGTTTGCTGCACGTGCGAACGCTGGTGTTCTGGCGCGTTGACCAACGGTTGCACCGGTGCAATTTTCCTCGGGCTCTCTCGTCGGGTTGGCACACGACTATCCCGGCCCACTTTTTCGATTCCGGAATTATAGTTGCCGGTCGTGTCGCCTTTGGGCCACGCTCCAAATCGCGGATAATCGCTGGATTCCCTCCTCGCCTCTCTCCATCGTCCCCCCAGTCGTCGGTCTTTTACGTTTTCGACGGGAAAGGAGCAACGACGGGCCAAGGTTGCCGTATTTTCGAGACCAGATCGAGTATGCAAATCGTTTACCGTCACGCTCCCCTTGCCGACCACCTCTCTCACCCCTTTGTCATCCATGGATTTATTTATACGCTCGAGTTTCGTGGCATTTACCTGGCCATTACGAAAATAGCAATTTTTCACAAAACTTCAATAAAGAATCTTTAACCTCGCCTTATTATTGTATATTGTTTCTCAATCCAATGAACAGTTTTTAATCTCGAAGAGCAACAACATCTCGAACGGATGAAACCGTTCGAATAATTATAGATACTTAACCCTCATCTGCGAGGTGGTCTCGCGGACTCCGTGGAATTTCTCAAGGTTAATTGGACTGTATCTATCGCAAATCAAACCGAACTGTTTACTTCGATGTAAAATCTAAATTGGTTGGAATTCTTGCTTCGAAAAATAATTTTCTGGTATTTTCCTGAAGAAAGTCGGCGGTTTATGGGTGAAGCTGGATTTCCAAGCCGTGTTGATCTCCTAACTAGAGAAGCTAGAATCGTGATTGCGGTTGATTTCGATGTTGCGATGAGGTTAACCGAGCATTTCAATGGATAATGAGAATCAGGATTCGATCATTGGATTTCTCGAGGATGGGAGGTGATTTTCTAGTTGACAAGACCGGTCGGTTAGACCCGCGAACCTGTTGCCTCTCGCGCGTGTGCCCAGTCGATGCTGTGTACAAACAATCCTGTTAATGCTTACGTCCTGTGGCGAATAACGTGACGTATTAACACCGTGACCTCGTATTACGCATTTATCGTGTCTGGCTGCTGTGCCACTCTTCGTAGGGAGTCGCCGATGAGCGCAGTTGCACTGTCGGAGAGTTATTTGTTCCAGATAGCGAGTGCAAGTGATCGAGATAATTTTTGCCTAGATACAGGGGCTCAATACTGAATTTTCGAACACCTCAGACCTGTTTTCATTCTCCTCTTAAGAGGCAAGGGGCACCACGTGACATATACCTATTCTATGGTATTTATCCGTATTACCAACGTCTGCGCGGAG
>CM052327.1:2176061-2207697 GCA_028455615.1 Lasioglossum zephyrum | reverse complement strand
TTCTGTTTTGTCGATCGTAAGAATTACTAGAAATTAGTTAATGATATGAATTATATGAAAGGGAACTATTATGTTCTTTATCTATTGCCCGATGCGCTCAGAATTTTACGCGTTTCTCATTAAATGTGAATTATTCAATGTATGAACTCAATCTTACCACTAAATTGTTAAACGAGGCGAGGCTGAGCTGTCGTTGACGATATTTGAACATAGCCGCGCGACTACAATAAATTGATTATACGAAAGAGTCGACGGAAAATCGGACTTTCTTTCGTTCGCAATTGGAGGAAAGAGCCGAGGACCGGCATACAAATTTCAGCCGCAATCAGAGTCACGATTGCTGGCGGAACCATGTTCCCGGAATCTAATTCGAGAAATCGATGGTCGGCGTCGCGATGCACAGTCAGGTTCGTCGTGTGTCTGGGTTCACGGTTGGAATATTCTAGCGCGGGTTTCTCCCGGATCGAATGGCGGTTCGAGAGTTAGAGGTTCAGCAGTCGATGTTCACGAGCAAGTGCATCGGTTGCGTTGGTTCATAGTCGGATGTATTTCCATGTCTATCGATCGACCGAGGCTCCCCTGTAATCCGGTGTTAAGCTTTTTATAGGCTGACGCGGAGTGATAGAGGCGATGCTAGTTTGTACACACGTCGGTTTCGGTACCCTTCTCAGTATCGACGGATCACTACGCCTTCGCGACGAGGCTAAACGGGGCTAAACGAGGATTTCCTCGGATAGGTTTCGTGAAATCGAAGGATAGTCGCTGGATCAACAAACGTAATACACGGTCGACGCAACGGTAACATAATAAACCCGCGGCACTGCGAGCTTGCAAGCCTTGCATCGCATTTAACAAACCACGTACGATCTTCAGATGTACAGTCGGTCTCATAATTGATGGATAGTATACGCCCATTAACCCTCCGTGGACAACCAGGCTCGTGTATGTCCGGAGAGAAATTTGATACTTCAGAACTTATTTTTTCCCCATTGATCATTTAAACATTTGACGTGCGTCATTATTATTATGCATAGCAAACAATGTTTCAGATGAAGTTGAAGGGTTTTGAGAGGGGCACATTCTGATGGTACATTTTTTTGTAGGTGGACGTGTAAATCACATATGAAGGTCATTAATGTTTTTTTAATGGAATCATATATTTTTTATTGCATTTATTTTAATTATAATTTGTTAGGAAATCTCGACTCTCTGGTCAATAATATGAATTTAATGTGATAATGTAGTTAGACATAGACATAAGACAATGTAATTATAATTAAAATATCTCCTAAACTAATGATTTTTTTACACAACTAGATTAATACTTTTTTTGTAAAGAATATGAAGAAGCATCAGCTTATGCAATAAAAAATATATGATTCCATTTACAAAAATATTAATGACCTTCATATGTCCTTTACACGTCCACCTACAAAAAAATGTACTATCAGAATGTGCCACTCTCAAAACCATTCAACTTCATCTAAAACATTGTTTGCTATGCGTAATAATAACGCCCCACCCTGTATCAAATGAATTTACGCTGCCGCATGCGGTAACAGAGAATGTGTTAATTCGAAATTAAAGATGTTACAGTACGTGAAATGGAAAACGTGTGAATATTCATCCGCGAGTGTGCAGGAATTAATAAAGCGTGACGTCGGCATTGGGAAAATATAAGACATAAGCTGAATTACCACTATCTGTAGGTCAGTGAGTCATAGTTTCAAAGTTGAGAATCGTGATTCGTTCTCAGAACATTTTTTTATATAGAAACTCGATATGAGGAAAATATGACACGTACGATAAAGATCTATCAGCAGCTTTTGTAGGTCACAGTCTCATGTGAAATCTTGATCAGCGTTTATAATTGACGTTTTCCAATCAAGAAATCTAAATGGACTCGAATTGAGCGGATCTCATAATTCTGTCTAATTTACGGAATCAGTTAGGGTGAGTTGGGGCGTGCGAGTTATGCGAACCACTATAGAAGCAAGTTAGCAAAGCTGTTCCGAAGTTAGACCAAAGTTTGCTAATATACTCCAGCGGAAATATAAGGAAAATATGTGCATGAAGTTGTCGGTTATTTTTGTGTGGCTGATTCAATCATGATTGAGACATATTTGCGTTTCCAATTACAGAGAAATTGTGATACGACATTCTCAGATATTTTTACAACATAGAAGTGTTGAAGAATGGATTATCCTTGTTTTTCTTTCTCTTTGTAAATGGATTTGTGCTTATTTAGCCGGGATAAATAAATTGGCTTCACTCCGGATTAGCACAGCTGTTTCTTTTTCCCGGATTGGTGTTAATCGAATTGTTTCTTTTTCTTTCTTAATCAAACGGTCGCTTATACGATCTTTTCATTTTCAACCGTATCATTCCTCTCTGTACTTAAAATTAGATCCAGAAGAATAATACAGATATAAATCCATTCTCCGTGCGATGTGCATGATCACTGGTTGTTTGTCGGGGAGTTATAGTTACCGTTGACCTTCTTTACGCAAATGGGTTTCCTTGAAGTGTTTCTTGCCTCGCGTATAAAAGAAAATTACAATTATTGTACCATTACGTCTGTCGTACATGTTCACATTGTTTCGCGTTTAATACCCTTGAGCTCCGTAAGGGTAGTTATAAGCTTCTGGCATTATCGAACTTTATTACCGCGAAACCATTGCCATATTCATGTAGCGAGCAGCTTACGAAGTTCACAAGTCATCAGTGACGTCACTAAGTATCGCAAAGCGTTGGTCATTTTACATAGAAAGCAATGTCACATTAAAAATTGGAAAAAAATTAAAACAAGTTCTGTCCGATGGACCGCTTAAAATGCTAAATGATCCGTTAAATCATTTTCTGAACTAACCAACCGGTCCTTGCCATGGTTGATCCTTGCGTAATCGCCTAAAACCGTCGATGTAATCCTGATTTACAAATTGAGCCGGTGAATGGAAAGTTTGCGAGTGTCGAGGGATTCGCTGGATTTTTATTCACCTAGAGAGAGGCCTCAGGGGAACAATGGCGAGTTGACGTGTTCCTCGGAGCCGTCTCCAAGGACGAGGGAGTACGAGGACCTTAAGTCACGCTCGGGTTCTCTCTGCGAGCCTCTAATTGCCGGTTCGTTCCGGAGCGTAAGCCGCCTTTTTCCACAGAGAGCGGAGTTTACCCGCTTGTACAGTCTCTAGAGCTTCCATCCGCGAGCCGTGCTCCTCCCGCGATCGTTGAAAAACGCGGCTAGTTTTTCGCGGCGAATGTTGTTTCAGGTTTCTGTTACGATCCTTATAAACATCCGTAACGACCGTGCATTCTGCCCGTCGAATTGCACCTGGCTCTCGCGCCACGGATACCTTCTCTCGCCGCTATCCGAACGCCTGCGCTACGAAAAAACGAAAGAGAGAGTGCCGTAGGATGTTACAGGCTTGGCCAGTGCCGGACCGAAGCATCCAGAGACCCCTACACTTCAAAGATTTCGGGGTTCCATCGATTCGGAGCAATGTCTTATTTCCAGCGGTTTTTATCTGGTTAGAATTTCCGTATACTTCCGCTACGAGGCTCAGGATCTCAATCATATCATCTGGCAATGTCCAGAATATGATTCTGAACGAGAACACCTGTTTGAACTGCTCCTCAATCGTAGACACTATCCTCCCTACAATATTAATTTTTTTCTAAGCGTACGAGATATTACAGCGCTAATGTTTATTTTTAACTTTATCAAAAAATGTAAAATTAGGATTTAGCGTCTAACGTTTATACTACGTAATTCCACTTTATACATACTATGTTATATACTTCTCTATTTTTCTTTCTTTTTTTGCATAATGTCATCATAATGTATGCTATATAAACCAAACTAGGTTTACGGCATCAATAAATAAATAAATTACTTCCGCTACTGTATTGTACGATAATTGCAAACATCAATTTTCATTAACTCGATTAGAACATTTGGATTATTTAGTCTTAAATCGTGTACTTAATGGTATCCTAGAAAAGTGTTACAGAATTTTAGAAATATCCTAGTGCGTTGAGTAGACTACGGATCTTTATACAAAATAAAAAATAGTCGCATTGATTGAGGGTGACAAGAGCCAAATGAAATTTGTATTCTTCTTTTAATTTTCCTATTAAGCTGAAATTAATATCTTGATTTCTTCAAATATTTTTCACGTGTCTACTGTTGCAAATTGTACGTGCCCATTTTTTTTATAAACGCGTCAAATCCGCAGTCTAACGATGACTTTTGAAACCATGGAACTATTTGGAAGAGGGATTGGAAATCTGCTGCGTGCAGCATCGCTATCACCGTGGATCGGGACGTGCCATTTACCAGGACAGGACATTTATCGGACAGATCGGAGTATCGCGGCGAGATTAGCAAACTATCATCGTCTCAGCGAGCATATAGACCGAGACGAGTCTGGCGTAAAATTAGAAACGCTGGCAGCGCCGATTATGTCCTCAAAAATTGCGGTCCATGGAAATAAATTCGAATGGTCTGCCCGAGGGAACGGGGTACCGCTAAAAATAGTGTTCCCACTTGGACACACTTCTATCTGCTTTTATTTCGATCGCTAAAAACGCTGTGGCGGACTTATCTCCGGATAAGTTACCTGCGCTGTTAAGGTACGTCCACAGTGAAGCAAGGTGCAGCTTCTTGTTGTCTTCTTTCGAGATGCAGCTAAACTAAAACTTGCTTGATGCTGTTTCGGTGTGGAGGTAGCTGCAGCAACGCTGCCAACGAGGATCATAATGTCCCCCTGAGTACCATCGTCGGATTCCAGGCGACCCGGTCCCGTTCTAAAATCGACGCGGACGGAGAAAAAGAAAAGACGGCGCGAGAGCGAAGAAACGCCTCGCGTAATTGTCGACGGCTATTGTCCCCGGCATGCAACATTTGCCAGAGTGCAACGACAGTGCAACAGCTGCGCACAATGCACCGAGCTCTCCTATCCGCGATCGATGGGACCGCGAGAGACCGAGGAGGACTTTTGTGCGAGGATAATCATCATCGCAGCGAACCACCAATCCGCCCCGCGAATTTACATTGTGCGCCTTCACGCGCGCGAACCAACATTGTTGCGAACCCGCGATACCAGCCGACAATTCGCGTGCTGGCAACCGGACGGCAAACTTGTTAGACGCGAAGTTCTCGGCGACGAATTAACCCCTTTACCTGCATTTTCGTGCACTGGGTCGATTTCACACAAATTCACCTCGACCCTCTGCTATTGTAATTTTCCTCGTTGGGTTGTTAACGAAGGAAATTCATTTGTTCGTTTCGCCTATTCGTGAATCGAATATGTATAATTGTTGGTTTGGGAAGAAAGGTATTTATTTTAATTTAAATAAAAGAAAAAGTATATTAAATTTGGAACGATATTTCTTTAGTGTTCTCTCTTCCACGACAAGGCTTCGACTGACTGAGTTCGGCCCTTAGTAGCACAAAAATATTAGATAAATATTTTTTTCAAATATTGGAAAAATATTTTTTAAGCTACATTTTTTTATACATGTACAAGAAATATAAATTGAATGTTTAAAAAATATCAGCTAAATATTCAGAGAATATAAACTAGATATTTAAAAAATATAAAGTAAATGAGAATTAAATATTTGAAAAGTATAAATTCAATATTTAAATAACGTTCAATAAAATTTCCAAATTTAATTAACAGTTTTAACAAAAATTAGAAACTATGAATATCTATTACTTTCTGTGCACTGCTTGAGGAAATATTCCATTTTATCTTCGAAAGGACCTTATTACACTTAAGAAATTTTTATATTATGTTATATAATTTTATATAATTTCTGGTATTACATAAAGACTTGTTTTATAATGAGAAAAAAAATATTTTCTTCATAATATGATATAAAGATCCATATATTATTTAGAAAAAAATATTTTTCTCGTAACATGAAATAGATATTTCCTGCATATTTAAAAAGAAATATTTGTTACTTAATATAAAACAAATATTGCATGTATATTTGAACATTAAAAAAAGATTGAATCTCTTTTTAATATTATATGAATGTGTACATAATATTTTGTGCTACTAGGGGTGTTTATACTGCAGACTTCCTTAAAGAAGTTTCTGAGTTATGATAGTCGTGCGTTTAACCCTTAACCGGGCTGTACGGTCTCGACTAAGACTGTCTAATTCTAGATTGACGAGACGTACGTTGTGTTTAAATGGGTTTCTCGGATTCCTTCTTCGATAATTAAATATTCAGGAACACCCGAGGGAATCGCTAATAATTCACGCTCCAGATACCAGACTTGCAACAAGAAAACGCATAAATGTCTAATAACATGTGCGCGTGCAACTTAACGAGCGAATACAGGCTCGTCTGCAAAAACTATTTTCTTACAATTAACTGTATGTAGTTTCCGAGCGTATGGAAACGAGAGTGCGAACTTGTTACTGCTCCTCGTACAATGACGTTCATGAATTATCTACTTTCATCTTGTTCGGAGAATTTTAATGAATTGCATTTTTTGTAACATGGAAGAAATTCGTCTTATTGATCTAGCGTAGAAGAAATTAATTATTGTAGATATATGTACAGAAATTAATACGGTTCCAGGAACTATTGTATATGTATAACGTTTAAGATCCCGTATCTACGGGTCCGTTACATTCCCTAGTAGCACAAAATATTGTATACATATTCATATAATATTAAAAAGAGATTCAATCTCTTCTTAATATTTAAATATACATACAATATTTATTTTATATTAAGTTTTTTTATATTTCATGTTACCATATTTTTCCAATATTTGAAAAAAATATTTATCTAATGTTTTTGTGCTACTAGGGAAGGTTTCCAGACATGGGAAAATATTATTTCATGCACCGCTGCACCGTTTTACTTACACACCCTCGTATCTTTGCGAGGCTTCTCGCAGAAGGAAGTTTAACGGATCGGGAGCGGTCACGGGTTCGTAATTAAAGAAGCTCGATCGTCAATTACGGATCTAAGATCAGACACGGGTATCTGGTTCGCACACGGGGATAAGGATCTATCCTCCCCGTTGCTCCCGCAAGAGTGTTTATCGTTCCAGAGTGATATTACCGGGCGCCGGAAACGAGCCGTGCGAGATGCAAGCTGGCTCGTGTTTATTTGTCGTGAAATCTATTCGCGTGCGCGCGAACCAGGGCTTCTAGACGCTTTTGTGCATCTCCTTTTGTACCCTCTCCGTGCTCTCTCTTTCGCCCCCTTTTCTCCGTGCCCGTGGAAACGAGGATCGGCGCCGAGTTTTCTCGTTTTCGCGGAGCGTTGAAAAGGGAGACGTCGAACGCGCGCGCTTAGAAACGCTTGAAAATGTTCGAGGAAGCCACGCGCGCCCTGCTTGAAACTGTGAGTGCACTTTCCGAAACGGTTCGAGTGTCGTATAGTTACGGGACGCTTTATCTGACGACGTGACAGTGTACACGTCGCGCGCCGCAATCCTTAGGATTTTCTGGATTTGCTGAAACACGCACACGTTCCTTGTTACGTACAGTAATGCCGCGATATACGTGAACACTTCGGGACAGAAATGTCGCCTGTGTACAGATACTGTTTTCTTTATGTCTTGCTAGAAGGTAGAACACGATAGGGAGCAAACGAAACATCAGTGAGATGATACAAACTCAGCGGAAAAGCCTTCTCCTTCTTGATTTTTATGAAACTTTCAACGAGATATTTGTCATACTTTTCGGATCATCCGAATCAGTGGAACATGTGGAATTTTTGTTGCACGACTGTTTATTGATTTGTTCAAAGAATTGCCTATCGATTTGATTAGGAACCACAAGTGCCTCGGAGTATTTTCAAATTTTTCAAAGCAGTATGAAATTGATTAGTGAGAGTCTTCTTATTCTTGATTGTTGTAAAATGTTCACCGTAATATTTGTGATACTTCTCTGATTATCCTCATCAGTGGAATTTTTGTTTTACGACTGTTTATCGAATTGTCCAAAATATCACTTGTAGATTTGATTAGGAACCACAAAAAGAGCCTCGGAGTATTTTCAGACTTTTCAAAGCAGTATGAAATTGATTAGCGAGAAAATGATATTGCCGAAGGATGGGCACATCGTGTCGATGATCGAGCGTGCAACGTGGCGAATGAGAAAGAGACACCGAACGATCAGAGAACGATCGGGACGATAGCTCGAGCGAAGTTTCTAGGAGGCCTATGCGGGAAGATAAAGCGTTCCATCCGGCTAATCGCGATTCAAGCCGTGAAATGGACGGCCGAGGTCAATTCCGAGCCGGGAGTCAATTATTTCAATAAATCTGCCGAGTGCACGGCGTCCATTGATTAGCTCGTCCCCTATTAAAGAGACGGCTGCTCGTGATAGGGGATAGCCCGTGAAATTAGCAACGTAAATCATCCCCCAGCATTCGCGATGTTTTCGTCGGTCATTAAGCGTCGGTGATCGTCGTCGACGCCCACCGATCCACTCGAAAAACCTTTCGTTGTCCTACTCGATGGTAACATTGTCGTTTCTTTTTCTAATTTGCAGCCCACGTGGCGCTTATGGGGCGAAGAAAGGGGCGATGGCGTCATATACACGGTGTACCTGAAGAAGGTCCGGTATCACAGACCGACCAGGAGCCTCTCTGCATCGGTGAGTTCAACCTTATTAAATCACGTTCATCGTAAACTAGTTTTTCGAGAGAAGAGACCGAGAATGATGCGGTGGTAATAGCTAATTTAAATCATGCCAGGCTAACAACTGGATTATGGAGATTTATGCAAACTTGCACTCGCAGAAGAAACTGAAATTGGAGGAAGTTTTCTCCTCGGCAAATTAGATGAAGCTCCGTGAAGTTTTGTTGAATTTTTCAGTTTTCTGCTGAGGATGTTAATTGTTGAACTTTCTACGCGGTACAGGGTGATCCACAGTGTCATTAATATTTCAGAATTAAATAAACTTCAAATTTACCTATTACATTTTTTACACTATAGGTCGATTAAAAACTTGCATTTTTAGAGAAATTTATTTGTGTGTGATCCATAAATGCCAATGATACTATATAAACTGTAACCATTCAATTTGTTAAGTAGTGTATCTTTTGTATGTTCGTTTGAGTCATTCGCGTAAGGACAGTCCGAACTAAAGAGACATCAACCGACCCTATCTAATCTAACAAAGAGGTTCGGTTCGTGTCGAACTATTTGCGTAGACGCTAATTCAAACCTAACCCAGTTAAATAAAGGAAACCGAGATATCTTGTTGTACAAAGTGAACGCCTTACTTGTGCTAGCTAGCCTTGGCACATTCGAAAGCTTGTGTTAAATAAACATATAACTATTCAATACCTCTAGCTAAAAACTCTTAAAAACCGGCTGCATGAACACCGGAGAAAGTCATTTTCACCAGATTCAGGCCAATCAAAATATTTATTAGAATAATTTTAATGAAATGTAAATCTCTCCATAAATTATCAAATACGCGGGCAAGTGTCGAAACCTAAAGATGCGTAGATAGTAGAATGTCTATTGTAGATTATTTTTATCCACGAAGAAGTTAATTTACCTCGTTGTTAGTTTTAGAATGAGGCACAACGCGATAAGCTGTAATTCTCTATTTCACCAAGACTAAAATCAGAAGAATGCTTGCTTGCTTATTAAAATCATAAAAATTCTTCCATGTTAATTAGAATTATAAAGATGCATCTGCGATAAGCTTCTAAATTTTCCAATTTGATCGTTAACGAAACCATAAAGGTGCTTTCACGAAACTGATTAAACGAATTTCTACCATCGATTTAAATCCGTAACTTTCGTATGAAGGTACACCCCGTGGCACAATGTTTCCGATCGGAGCCATTGATACCGATTTTCGAGAAAACATTCACAATTTAGAAGTATAAATTATTACTTTTTTTTATAGTATACGACGAGATACACCACGGCACTGGTGGAAACTGGTCGGGCGAAGATATTTTGCTTTCGGGTTCGAAAAAAACGTCGACTTGTTAACTTCAAAGGGTTGGGGTTGGTAAAGTAAAGTAAAGTAATATTTTATACTTCTAAATTGTGAATGTTTTCTCTAAAATCCGTTTGAATGCCTCCGATCGGAAACATTCTGCCAGGAACGTATCATTGAACGTATCGTTGAACGTATCTAGTGTTAATTTCTGGTCTTTAACTTCTTGTCGCAGGACTCGGACGACGAGATTTCGCACCTAGAATGGGAGACGGTGAGGGTCCGTTTCCTGAAAGCTGGCACCGTGCAGCGTCTGGTCGAGAGTTTGGCAAACGACGACGGGGAACTCGAGTCGACGTACATCAATGTCTTCTTGGCGACGTATCGCGCGTTCACAACGCCCCGAGAAGTTCTCGAGCTATTGTTAGCGAGGTACGACGCCCTCGACGAGGGATCCGGCGCCCTGACAGGTGAACAGCACCGAAAGACCCTCGTGCAGGCACTTCACGTTTGGTTGGACGCGTATCCTGGTGACTGGAAATCGCCGCCGAATCATCCTCTGCTCACCAGACTCTTGGAGTTCACGCATCAACGGCTTCCTGGCTCTGAGCTCGAGCTCAAGGCAAGGCACCGGCTGCACAGGTTCCAGCGAGAGGATCAAATAGGTAAGCGGGTCAATATCGTTCGAGTATCATTCTCGAGAATCGCGAAAACCAACCTGAATCCCTCGCCAATTTACCTGACGTTCCTTGCTATCCTATTTCGCGAGATTGAAGCGGAATCCTTGAGTTCAGAGAACCAATTACTATTTATCAATAGGCTGCGATCCTCTAAAGTTTCATGTATCAGTCTTCGGAAATGCAGTAGCCTTGTCGCTACAGCGCGATTCCCGCGGATGTTTACCAAGCCGTTATCACAATTTCGTGTTCCTCATGATGACTCCTCGCTCTGACTCACTTATCAATGACTCGTTCGCTGATTATACCTTTTCCGTAGATTCCTGCATGGTGTACGACAATGGTCGCCTTCCACGAGGATCTCCGGAGCCGATCGTGGACCACTGGACAAGCTACAGCTTTCCCGAAGTGCCTCACCGGCATTTCGCCGAGCAGCTGACCCGGATGGACGCTGAAGTGTTCAAGAAACTAGTTGCTCATCAGTGTCTCGGTGCTGTCTGGTCGAGAAGAGATCGTTCAAGGAGCCACGATGCTGCCACTGTTCTAGCAACTGTGAATCAGTTCAATGCTGTCTCGCTGAGAGTCATCTCGACGATTCTGATGGAACCGGCGATGAAGTCTCAGGAGCGAGCCAGGATCCTGGAGACGTGGATCGACATTGCTCAAGAGCTGCGAGTGTTGAAGAACTTTAGCAGTCTGAAGGCTATAGTGTCCGGCCTGCAGAGTAATCCTGTCTATAGGCTGGAAAAGTGCTGGCAGTGCATGCCCCGGGAGAAACATGAACTGTTTAGGGAGCTGGAGAGAATCTTCTCGGAGGAGAACAACGCGTGGACGCAGAGAGAGCTGCTGATCAAAGAGGGCACCGCTAAATTTGCCGATACCGCTGGAAGGAGCGACAGACACCTGCAGAAGCTCTTCCAGAAGCAGAACACCCACGCTGGCGTGAGTGGACGATTTTAATAGTCTCCCAGAACTTGATGTTACGTTAATAATTCCTCTGTAAGATCAGGTCAATTTGATGGTCAACGAGTTGAATCAATATCTGCAAGCAATTGTAGTTGGTCGTCACTTGAATAGGTCAGAGTTGGCACCGTATGCTTTAGAAAAAAATGTAACTGTTAATGAAAGAAGCTCAACGATTTTTCCTTTATTTATGCCGACATGTCTCGTTGAAAATAGAATAGCTCTTCTGTAGTAGCTTATTTCTATCCTGTAAACTTCGCACCGTGCTGCTCATACTTCAGTTTGCCGACTATAAATTGTATGCTCTTGGAAAACGAGTAGCAACAGCAGCAGCTAGCTGCAATGTTGGCGAGGCGTCAAAGTCGTATATTACCTAGACACAACTGGTAGCAACCCATTAAAATTCCTCGTAGCTCGTTTCCCCATCTCGCGCGATCTTGCTCTTCTAATTTCGTAACAAACTGGAATTTACCTAAACAACGAAACTTTCTGCTGTTTAGAACATCAGCTACGGAACGATACCGTATCTGGGAACCTTCCTGACGGATCTCACGATGATAGACACTGCGATATCGGACACGATAGCCGACGGTCTGATCAACTTCGACAAGAGACGGAAGGAGTTCGAAGTTCTGGCTAGGATAAGATTGCTCCAGGGTGCGGCGAACGCGTACAACTTCAGCAGGGATACTCTCTTTGATCGTTGGTTCCATTCTGTAGTGGTGCTGGACGATCGGGAAGCCTACAAGCTCAGCTGCCAGATAGAACCGCCTCCTCCGGGCAACACTTTGAGCAACCGAGGCAAGAAGAAGCAGGTCAGTCAGGTGTCTTCCGGGCTTATTTCAGTTGGAAGAAAACAGAAAATGATATCCCACCAGTCCCACTCGTTTGGACTCGTTCTCTAACCTGTATCTCGTCTTTCAGGCCCATCAGGGACACCGTAAAAACGACTCGATCGCCTCAACATCTAGCTCGAGCAGCTCCCAATTCTACTGCGACCTGGATTCTCTACCCAGCTCGCCGCACAACTCTCTCGACCGTCGCACGTCGCCGTCCCAGATGTCCAGCTCGTCTTCGAGCTCTTCATTGCCCTCTTTGGACGTGTCTCTGAGCTCTGGGGGTGGTAACGGTGCCGTGGGCAACCAGCATAATCGCCTAGCCCCGGTGATCACTGCGAACGGGAACACACCTAACTTAGTTGGTCTGTCCAGCCCAAGCCACTCGCATAAGAGCTCGCCAGATTTCTACATCATAAAGGTGACGATGGAGAGCGACAACGTGGAGACGGACGGTGTGGTACTGTACAAGTCCATCATGTTGTCGAACAACGAGAGGACGCCTCAAGTAATCCGTAACGCGATGCTCAAGTTGGGGATCGAGGGCAGTCCGGACCAGTACACCCTCGCCCAGGTGCTGCCGGACAGGGAGATGGTCTTGCCTAACTCCGCGAACGTTTACTATGCCGTGAACACCGCGCACAACTTGAATTTCATTTTGAGACCTAGAAGAGAGCCTAACGACATCGCCACGGATAGCCCCAAAAGCAAGACCAGCCACAGCCACAAGCGGTAGTGCTAAACCAGCTCTTCAGGGTTAAGGACAGAGAATCTCAACGCGTCACAGCGTGGTGCGTTTCACCATATGGCGTGTTCTTTTTCATAACCATGACAGTACGGACGTTTCGTTCTTTTCTTTTCGTTGTTTCTCTAGCGATAAACACGTCGGCGTATATCGACTCTTTCTCTTCAGGCTCACCGAAGAGGATCGTCGATCGATGTATTAGGGCTTTTAATTATCCGGATAACTAGATATCCCACTTCTCAATCCGGATGTCGAAATATACCGAGTAGACTGTGGATCTATGCAAAATAAAAACTTTCCAAGTGAATTACATGGAACAGAAGTTAATTGAAGATGTATTGTTTCTATCGATAACTTGAATGAGTCGAGACTTGTGTAATAACATGCTTATATACGTTTACTGACTTTACAATTTCGTATTTTTCTTATTCATTTCATAAATGCATAAGATCCTCAGTCGCATAAGTAAGAGCCCTAAATCTATACATCTTCTGTCTGTTCTTTTCCTCGTTCTTTTTCTACTCACCGGTTGCACACGCTCGCGTCTACGCAACGTTACCCGCCCACACACGGTACTACTCGATATTCGACATGTTTATTATTACAATTGCCGCGGGCTAATCTAGCGAACTTAGATACATATGTGTTAGCGTGAGTCATAGGTCCGTCGTCGACGCGCGAAACGAACAAAGATAAGCGACGATAAGGTAGCTGTTTAGCTTTAGTTTCGTGTGTAGTCACGTTACATTTATATATATATGTATACATATATACTGTGGAGATCGTGGCCCGCGGACCCGACGAGAGAGGTTCGAAGAGACACGAAGGAACTGGCTGCGTTCCGCGGGCGCCAGAGTCTATTGTGATTTTTGTACATAAGTTTAGCTCCGTAGCGCGGCTTCGAGGACGCGACCGTTCGATCGATCGGCCGGACCACAAGTGGACCCGAACGAAAATTGTCAATTATTCAAGTTTCTCTGACGTCGCGGAAAAAAAATACAAGTGCGTGGAAAGTAAACACGGAAAACCGATCGGGGGAAAGAATCGTTCAAAGCGACTGTGCACACATATTCGTCCATTCCGTGATTCATTTTTCTAGCCGCGCGACCAGAGACGCGCGCGGCGCGGAGAAATTCCGTTCTGTGATATAATATTGGACATACTTCTCATTTCGGCTTTGGCATAATATAACCGAAAAAAAACCGAAATCGAGCACTCGTTTCCGGCTGGAATAAGAGAACAAGGATGGACGAGTGACGCAAGAAAAAGAAGAAAGAAAACACGTATGGAATCTCGAATACTCGTTCTGATATCGAAGCTAGCACGCGTTAGAACGCGTATGAACGTGCGTTGATATATTTTTACAAAGGACCCGCATGCATTCGTAATGTAGGAGAAAAAAAGGGAAGCACACAGAATTCGATTGCGGCAGGATCCAAACCCGAGGTAACCGGTTCCCTTTTCGCATCGCAGGGTTTGGATGCCTCGATGCATTAGCTTAGGCAATTTTGTACTTACCTCTACCTACCGACTTCCCCGATTTCCTCTATTCCCAATCGTCTAACTAGCTGTATCTGTTCGTGTACACGTCAATTCTTTACCGAAGTTCGTGCAAAGTTGTGTGTAATACGAGTCGATCAAGGTGACAATAGATGGCCTACAATTTTACACGGAGTTTTCCTGGGAATGATCCTTCCTGTAATTTATTTCGAAAGATGCGTGAAAAGCGAAAACGGTCCTATACCTTCGATACCCTTAACGTTTAAGGTTAGCGACGACGTATTTATGAACTTTTTTTTGTTCTTGCATCTTTGTTAACCTTTTATATTTTCGGTAAATAACAGTACTATTTAAGTGTCGGAACAATCTTGTGTTCTGATTGCGTAAGCACGTGGATTTGCTTTGCATTCCAACCTGACCCTTCATCCTCAACAATGAGCTTTAAACATTGCAGCGATCATTCTTTGTGTATGGATCATCCGCTGACTCGGAATTGTCGAATTGCACCCCTCAACATAGACAGCGGATTTTATGCATTTATGACAAAGACGAGTAGGTGTAATTTAAAACAGTAAAAACATTAGAAGAATTTAATAATACTGTTAATTTTCCACCTATCAAAATAAATTAAGATGGAAGAAGAATTTCTGTTTGACTCCAGTTTGTTACAATTCAGCTAGAAAATTTTTAATTTGCATAAAGATCCGCTGTCTTGTCACCAGCAAATCACCCTTGGTAAGTCTCAAAAATCTAGACTCCATTCTTTCACTGAACAAGGAATACTTTCACGCAAGACGACCGTATGAAAGAAGGGTCTAGAATCATCCCCTAACTTTTCACTGGCATGCAGCCCCATAAAATCGCTCTAAAATTCTTCCCTCCTATAAGCACCACCCCTAGCCTATCAACTAACATCGCTAATCCCGTCTATTAGAGCTAACCTTGCCGGCCGCGTTATCTCGAGCGAAGGGGATGATCAGATCGTTCTCGCGCAAGGTGGAAACCGCCGCCGCGTGGCCCCCGTTGATGACTTCCGGTATGCCAGCAGATCCGGCACGCGAACCTGTTGATCCAGTTCAAAGAGGGTGCAAACACCCCCGGAGAGAGTTCAGAGCGACGGTCAACCAGGTAGGTGCTTCAGACCTAGGTTTTTGATGACCGAGAGCTTGGGTCAGTTTCGACCGGTGATCATTCAGTTGGAGAGAGACAGTGCTCTAACACTCCTCCAGTTGACGATCATTCGGTTGAAGCGAGAAGGGGGGAGAGCCAACTCCTTCGGCTGACGATCGATCACGCGATTAGGGTGAAGCTTCCTTGAGGGTAACCGCGGGGGCTAGCCACGCCAGCCTGGTATCCTGTTAAACTGGCTCAAGGTCGCCCGTTTACGTCAGAAACGGCGAACTCGAGGAATTCGTACGTGCATGCCTGTAGAGGCTTAATTGAACCTGAGTAGCGATTCCTGGCCACCGTCATCTGAGACCCGGCGATCCCGAATATCTCTGGAATGATGCGACGTAGGTCGCGGGTGCTTGATTTATCCTCGGCCTGGAGCAGTTGGGGCGGAACGAGTGCACCCTCGAAATCCACCCTCCTAACCGCGACATACTGTACTAAGGTGTTTTCGTTAGGGATGCTTGGAATTATCTTCGGATTCGCGTATTTCCAGAAGACCGACTCGAATTCCTGAAGACGAGCTCGAGGAGACTCGAGTTCACCCTTGCGTGGGCGACCTGGTACTCTTCTCACGATTTCGTTCGACAATTTTTTAGACTGCTGACAGTGTCATACTTGTCTAGTAGTTTTTTTGAAGAGCAATGATTAAGATACTTTGATAATACTCATCTCCAGAAGAATATCTATCGTCTCAAATCGGAGTCATAATAGCGAAGGTATGCGCAGACATGATACCACGACTGTCGGTCGCGCATCAGCTATCGCGTCACGGTTTTAATTTGGAGATATAACGCCATCGCGTGCCCGACCATGATCGACAGTTCCTACTGCGACGCAGAATTAAACGTCACTGCAGGTAGACGGATATGGTTGCCGCATCATGAAGTCTATAAAGCAAATATATTCTTCCGCGTTCGTCGCACTGCTTTTATTACATTTCTGCAAATTCATACTAATATTTTACTGCCGGTGTAAAAAATATCCAAAAGGTAGTTTGTAGTATATTATATACTATTCTAAATACAATGTTATCCTCGATACATCGTCTGTTCCTGCAAGAACCCTCGCATCACCGCCAACTCTCAGCCAACCCCCGAAGGACTAAATACCCAAGGCTCCCCATTACAGTGATCAAAGCTGTAATAATAATCTGTAAAGAAAAAGCTCACATCATAGTCTACATCTTACACGACTGTCCAACCCAAACAACCCTTGTTGAGCCGTACGAAGACAATAACACTGCACCCTGAAGACAAAATAATAAAACAACGATACAAAATTCTACACAATCGTTCTACCTTGGATTAGAAATCCCCAAAAACGCACCCTCAACGAGCCCCGATCAACCCCCAGAGGACTAACTACCTGCAGCAGCCGATTCCAGTGATCGGAACAGGAAACAATAATCAGCAAAGGAAAACAGAACCGAAAACTCGCTCCAAGCTCACTCTCACCCTCGTAGAAATCCGCGAGCTTGCGCCCTCGCTGGTTCTGCTCACTCTCTTATTCCGTCGGTAGACAGCGCTGTGGTAGCTTCGGCAGCGCATCCCCCTCCCGAGTCGAGCCGCCCCTAGCCACCGATTGAACCGGTGAACTCTCGTCGAAGCAACCCCCAGCTAGGGCCTCGGTCTAGAAGAGAGAGGCAGTCGTGAGCTTGGTGCCGAGCTGGGGCGATGCTCGTGGCTCGCGTGTGCTTCGCGATCGCGCCGAGTGCTCGCCATTCCGTGTTGTTTCGCGTGTCGTTGTTCTACCCTTTTCGAGGAGAGCATCGCGTTCGATCGCCTCCGCGTTTGTGGCCGCGTTCATCCCCTTTGGTCGCACCCTCGTCTTCGCCGTCGTGGTCGT
The DNA here is from genome assembly GCA_028455615.1 of Lasioglossum zephyrum. Lineage (NCBI taxonomy): Eukaryota > Metazoa > Arthropoda > Insecta > Hymenoptera > Halictidae > Lasioglossum > Lasioglossum zephyrum. Next base: position 2,190,020 of record CM052327.1, on the reverse strand, counting down.
GGTTGTGGTCGTCGTCGACGCACCGGACGCTGGCAGAACGGGCTCCGTCGGTGCAACGACCGTGCGACGATCGGACGGCCGCACGTGAGCACCTGCGATCCGCTGCGAGATGAGAAACGTGAGTCCATCTCACACCCTCACCTCTGAGAGTTCGCGAGAGTCTGCGAGGACCGAGTCTGTCTGGCAAGGACGCTCGCACCGAGCGAAAGAGGCCGCGCGCGGATTCGCGGGTGGCGCGAGATGGCAGACGTTCGCCAACCCTCTCGAAATTCGAAACGAAACCAGCAGTGATTCCGCGAACAAGCCCCTCTCGACCCGACTGAGGTTTCTAGGCTTTCGACGTGGCGAGGCCGCGTTGTCGGGTTTCGGTTTGCCGGCGGATCAAGGACTACCCGACTGCGGTCGACTTGTTCCTCTTCACCCTCCCCGGATTCTCTGTCTTTCTCTCTCCCCCGTTCTTCTTCTCCGTCTCTCTCTCTCGAGCTCTTTCTCCAGAGGCCTTGATCCCTGCCAAACTGAACCCTGCCTGCCCCCTCGATGCACACTCCTTCAAGGATTGTTGATGCAAAGTTTCCGGGAATCGCCAAACGGGACGACTCCTCTGTCCTTGATCGATGCTGTTGATGATGTACAGTCCCGAGTCCTTGGAGGAGCACGGATCGTTCAGTGCACGGGTTCCTCGGGTTGCGGCCTTGATCGCTGAGGGCTTATCGATGACCCGAGTTTTCGGCGGCTCGTGCATCAGATTTAAGTTCGTTGGAATTTGTTCAGGATTATTCCAGATCGTTTGGAATTACGTTGAACGTACACGATTTTTATTCTTGAAGGTTAACTTGCCTATTCATGACTATTCAACTATCAATCAAATGTTCCGTGAGTGAACTAGATCATGTATTTTATTGCAATCTAAAAACCTGAACGATTTTGAAAGTGGTTATTACCTCAATTTGTCTGCCTGCTATCATTCAAGCAGTTTAACGATCATTTGAAGCACTTTTCTGTGCTTCCAATTTCCTCTGGATCTACGAAATCGCAAGTGTTTCTCTCAGGATTTCATTTCACTCTAATGAAATAGATAATCATCAGTTATCTAGCAGCGTCTCTCCAGTGTCAAGATTCACCAGTGTCTGTTAAGCAAGGTGTCATGTTTTCTTTGAAATAATTGGGTACTTGATTATCAGGAGCTCGTTGTGAAGAATTGTAGCCTTGACAGTGAAGAAGCTGCCTATAGTGAACTTCAACTACAACCCACATTCAAAATTAGACTTTGACCTTTTATTTGGACTTGGTCTTCGCCTTGTAAGTGAAGATCCTGCTTAGAGTGATCTTCAACTACCCCCTACCTTGAGAATTAGGTCTTACTTTTTTCTTGGAGTCACTCTTGACTTGAAAGTGAAGATCTTGTTAATAATGATCTTCAGCCATCCCCTCATTTGAAACTCAGCTCTTGATTTTTTACTTGGACCTCGACTTTCAACTTTTAATTTAAACTTAGACCTCTGGCTTAGACTTTGACCGATTTCCGAACCTGTTTCACGCATTGCATCGTCTTCGAGAGTCTCCGCCGCTTCAGGAATGATTATTGTATCGCTTTGTCCGCGTCCTTTCATCAAGAATCGTTCAGCGCTCCTTTGAAGCGCTCCTCCACGCTTCCATCATTCCTTTGAAACCCTGTCCACGAAAATTGCAAGTGTTTTCCAGGGTTCAGCTCCGTTCTAATTAACTAGATACTCGTCAGAGTTTCAGCAACGTCTCGAGTGTTAAGACTCGGCCAGTGTTTGTTGATTCGTTCGGACGATAAGTTGAGTCAAACTGTTGGACGCAAGTGCCATTCAATTCTGCGCCGTTCGCTCTCGAAACCGCTACTTCATCTCCTCGGGACCTTTGCCGAATGATTGCAACGGGTATCTGTTTCGTCGACGTAGTCGCAACACGATCGTGCCGAACCATTGTCCGCCGATCATATGGAAAATTGCATACTGTCGTCGTCGCTGTGAAATCAATAACCTCGTGAACGGTTTAAAAATATTTATGAAAGAGTCGCTGCTTCCAGAAGAGTGTTGGTGCACGCTACAAGTGTCCTGTAAACGTTACAGCGTACACGGTGACTTACAAATCTTGCAATCTGTTGGAATTGTTGTTCGAGAGGATCTTTGATCAATCGTGGAAATTCTTATTTGTTTGAGAGGCTGAATGTGTAGTTTACAAGACGTGCACAGAGTATTGGAATGATATTAACGTCGAAATATTTGCTCGTTATTCCGCTCGAAACGTACACGGTTATCTGGAAGACAGATATTTGTTTTTATAGAAAATGTGGCCACTATGACCACTTATTCCACAACATTTTTATCGTTCCATCGCAGGACATCCTCGATCAATTGAGTTTCGAAATTCGCTGAACAATATCCACTCCCGACCTTCAGATATTTCATAGCATTTCTTCAGGATCACTGCCCATTCGATACGTGGCCCAGTACCATTACAGTGACCTGACATCGAAAACCTTTCACTTAAACATTCACCCCCTAACCCAGTTCTTTCAAGTCTGAGGAAAACGTGTACAACGTGAGAAGTGGTTAGAAATATTATACGATTTTATTAGCGTTTAAATAAATAGTGTTGCTGGGCTATTTGAGAGTAGCATTTCTGTATCGACGTCCCAAAAAACCGGCTAATTACTTCACCCTATTAAATTTTAATCCCGCTGGTTACACTTTTAATCGGCGTAAAACCGGTGGGAATGATCAGGTGGCTTCGATTATCACAGCTTTCGTTCTGCCGTCTGCTTAATTCTATAGCGTTGCAAGTTCCTTCCAGTTCCTGGAGAAAACCACCCCCTCGCCGCGTTCCCACCCCCGTCGGGCTGCTTCCTTGGAATTTTCTCGTTCGTTTCCATCCCCGGTCTTTGTCTTCGTCTAGGCCACTTGCCTGGCCACGAGTTACTCGGCCCAAAGTCAAGTGGATATCAACCTTCACCCCTCGCGTTCCACCCCCGGCCGGTTTTTTATGTTCCGCGCGTTCATCACGTACCAGCCTCTGCACCCACATCTGCTTTTTATCCGGTCTTCTTCCACACTTTCTCCTTTTCAACCCTCTCTTTCACCATCCCTCGTAATCCGTCTCCATTTTATAATTCACCTCCTCATTTCCATCCACTTCTTAATTAACTCGAAGACAATATACCATAATCTCGTTCTTGTACAAACTGTCTCGGGCTGAAATGTTATCAATGCCAGTAGTCTTGAAAAAGTTCTCATTGTTTTAATTGTCATTGTCTCCTGCAAATATTTTTCCCAGGCATAAATGTACGCAATAAAGAGGGTGAAACGCAGGTAAAACCAGCACGAGTTCGCCCATTTTTCCACCCGATACTCCGCTAATTTCTTGTTTGTCGCAATTTCCATTGCCTTCGGCTCGGTCTGTTGCACTTCGACCGTACTTCGTCGGAGAGCTTCGTTTTCTTTTGTCCCGTTCTTTGACATCTTCTAGGATCCGTTTTCTACGTCGAGAAGTTCCAACTTTATTTTCTTATATTCCGTTACCATCCATTTGTACCCATCATTTTGCCTTCCCTCGCGTTTTGTCCATCCTTCTTTCGAGCATCCCCGGGCTCCTTTGTCTCGGTGGATTCTTTTTTTTTCGCTCCTTCGTCTCCCTACTCGGACTCGGTTTCATTTTTATTTGTACATATTGTTTCTACTTGCATAGCTCGCTCTCCTTTTTCTACCCCCGAGCACTACGCTCTCTCGTCTCTCTCTCTCTCTAGCCCCCCATTATTTTCTCTTAATGTTACGCCCACACTCCACTCCACTTTCCTACCGACTTTTTATTCGTTTTACTTTGGCACTTTTCCTACATCTTTTCACCCCTCCCCCCTCCGCGCCGCCGCTATTTTTTTTACCTCGATCGAGCCTCCAGCTTGTTTCATTTTTACGTGAGACTCGCCCATTGTTTCCGCTATCCCTTTCATTCGTCCATTTAGCTTACCCACTTTTTCCCGTGCACCCTCTCTCGCCGGATATTCCGTCGGCGTTTTCCTGTTCAGTTTCTTGCAAAGCTGTTTCTTATTGTGATTGATCAACCCTTCCTGATTGTACACTTCCTTTAACCGATCGCGATCGCGGATCTATTATTCATTTCCTCCCCGGATTTTCTTCCCGTCCGGAACTTTTCTCCTCAATCAGTTTCAATTTTGTCAACCACTGTTCGCTGCAGACTCGACAATACAGATTCAATAGTAAAAGCAAATAGACTAGCCGCACGTCTTAACTTCAACATTATTCACATTGTGAAATCAAAGATGCATTAAAAAAAATCACAGTAATTTCCATTTTTTGTAGAAAAAATTGTTTTTTTTTAAACTTTATATAAAGTTATATAAAGGTATATAAAGTCCTAGGAAATTCGTATTTTTAAAAATAAATAAATTTAAACGTATTTAGGTTAGGGTATACCTTATTCGAAGGTTTTTTTTTAGAATAGGGAACATATTTGTAAGGCGTGCGAGAGATACTAACAAGGAGAGTGCAAGAACGTTGTTACACCGATTTAGTTGAGACTCTATATACTTATAGATCTCGATCTCGTTTTCCATTTTTAACAGTTCGTTCCCGAAGAGGTTGAACAATGGTTGATAAAAACCGTGCGGGGTGAGTAAGGGTTGCGGCTCGGCCAGTTTGTTCTCATCAATTTGTAGGTCCGTGGGCCGTTTTCATCGGCGTTTGTCACCTTGTTTCCCCTGCGTCGATCATTTTGTCCCCGTCCTGCTGACAGCGCTGCTTTTCCCGGGTGTACAGGAAATATTCCTTCGCTTTTATTATTAGCCTCCACCCCCGAACCGCCCGTTTCACACAACGCCCTTCTGACCACGTACTCGTATCCTGTATCGTGTATTCTCTCGCGATACGGTGCAGCACTCGATCGATCTATCGAGTCGACCTTACAGGACGACGAGGCTATGCTCGGTCCAACGAATTCCGTTTTAATGAATTTTCCATCGGCGATTTTCTGGCCGAAGCTGGCTCGTCCGCCTGCTAATTATTGGCTGACAGTGTCGTGTGCGAAGACGGGCACCTGGCTGGCAGATACGTCACTGGATGTGAAAAGCTTGGACAAGCTTGTATTAGGCTGGAACCGAAATTTGACACGTTGTGAAATATTCTTGGCGGAATTTCCTGAGAACGGGGCGACTGTACGGGCTATGCCCAACGACGTTCATTTTAGGGGTGGTTTAGAATCTTGAAATTGGCAATAATTATTACCAAGATATTGTATGTCGTCCATTCCTGAGAAATATGATACAACTCAAAATATGTATATTTCTAAAACAAGTATAATCGTTAATATAGAAATTGGGGTGATTTAGAATCATGAAATTGGCAATAATTATTGCCAAGATATTGTATGTCGTTCATTCCTAAGAAATGTGATACAACTCAAAATATATTTCTAAAACACGTATAATCGTTAATATAAAAATTGTGGTGTACTTTATAACTAGATTCCGGGTCATTATGCATTTAAGGCGTACGAATATTTCCTAAAAATGTTACAATATAAAAGTCGATAGACTTTAGTACAATTTTTATTTATTTTGGATCTACATAGGCTGTTACCATTGTAGATAGAATTTTATTTGATTCCACTTTCTTCTTAAAATTTGATTACAAAAATTGAAAACTGTATAAACATCCACAGTATCCAAGTAACAATAAGTTATTTTACATTTCTAAATGGGTTATATAGAATTTTAAAAAATTGGCAATTGTAGGTAATTGTTAAATGGCTCTCCTATAAAATTTCCTTTTTCTGTATTCATTTCTAATCAACAGTTGAAACTTTCATAAAATAATTGATAGATTTTTGTGCACCGTAAGAATTGTCTAAGTCAAGTGCAAATAATAAAATCCACAATTCAATTACTGACCTTTCACTTCATGAGTTTTTTAATTGGGATGAGAAACTTGAAAGAAGGTCAGTTTTTGTGTTTTATTTAAGAGAAAAATATTTTAAAGAATTAATACATTTTCAGAAAAATGAAAATAAATATACATGGTAAGAAAACACATTCTTAGTTTACTATGTATCAGATTTGTTAACTGTATCAGATATGATACACCATGCAGCGAAGAGTTGAATAGCAAAAATCTTATCAGAGGCAAGATTAGGGCTGTCTCAATGAGAGGAGGGTGTTGAAAGCTACTAAAAAATATGTTTATTTATAACGGCCGCGTCATTGAATCGAAATCTAAGCGACATCGAGATCTACATTGTAGCCAGCGTGATCCTTATTATAATTATGCAACATTTAATGGTCGCATGACGTGTTTTGCAATAAAGTTCCACTTAACACTGGAAGTTCCAACGCGCGCCAGTAATGCATGCGGTTTTACAATACGATACCACCGTAGTTTCAAGTTAGTTGGTCACCACTCATTCGCAGTTGTTTGTTGAGAGTTACCATAATGGAGGGTCAGCCAGGTCGTAGGATTAATAGTGTTGTATTATCGTTAATATTAATTCAACACATGTTCCATGCCGCTAGTGCACTTAAACCTTGTTTCATGCGACGAATCAGTCAAATATTGCGTGTAGATGTATGTAGCATACCATAAAATATGGAATACAATCCGACCGATCAAAATTGTTACACCCTCCTCCTCTCCATTCTCGAAACGAATTTTCCAGTTGTACTGAATAATCCTGCATCAAACGTTGCATTTTTTTTATTTCAATTTCATTCTTTCTGAAATTTTGAACAATGTTTACGTGTCGGTATATAATCGTTCGCGTTTCATCAAAATGTTAGAGATTTATGCTACGAGTAAAATTGGAATTGCTGAAGTATGCTTTAAAAATTTCAAAATTGCTTCATCCACCCCTTCTTCGTTCTCGAAATGAATTTTTCAGTTGCACTGAATCATGAAAGTTACACGATACAAGAGTGTATTTATAATACGACTAAAATTAATTGCTTTTTTATTTTATTTGACACTAGCTAACCCGACAGATATTGTTCTCTGTCCAAATTTCAATTTTGTTTGCGATCGTTTCGTGAATTTGTGAAACGCTATTGGAAATGTGTAAACAAAGTAAAAGTGAGAAACATCCCATAGAAAAAAGCACTTTCATTTTTTCCGAATTTTCAATTTTTCTGGGCAACTTTTTCAATTTTTCTTTCTTTCTGTTTTTATTTAAACAGAATTTAATTTTTCTTTATATAGATAGATTGTACTACTTGTACCGTTTAAAAAGTTATGATTTTTGCAGTTTGTTCGAATTTTCCGACTTTCTTTTGTAATTGTCTCGAAATCAAACTTCCCCGGGACCATAACGAACAAAACAAAAAAAGAATTACGCATATCCATCGTTGGAATCGTTAGTTATAGTCTTGAGTTCGTACAAAAACCCCATAGAAAAAGCACTTCCATTTTTGCCCGAAGTTTCCACTTTCCCGGGAAACTTTTCCCATTTTTCTTTGCCTAAAAACCTTATTCCGACTATTACGAACATTTTCTAAAAAAAAAAATAGCCAAATCGGTCCAGCCGTTCTCAAGTGATGCGCTCCCCAACGAGCATTTCATTTTTATTTATGTAGAAGAGATAGAAGATTTTTGAATTGCAACATCGGCTACTAGGTTTACGCCGCAAAAAAATTATGCGCACCAACGGAAGACATAAAAAGAATGCAGCGCAAGATGTCGACCATATTCCTGCCAGTTATCTGTTTTAATTAATCTCGAGCAATCGCGGAGCAGTTTCGCTCTTGAAACAAGCAAACAGCTGCTACAAGCAACCGGTCCGGTTTTAGTGTAACGCAAAAATAGTGATCGCTTTTAATCTGCAAATCCGCGGGTACGTGTTCAAACATACCGACCTCGTGAAATCGCTGTCAGCAACAATAAAAAGATAATCCACGACAAACACGGTACAAACACGGAGCTGGCCATTTATCGGCCATTCATTGGTCGAATAAATATCGCGATAACTCTTGTAAATAACAACTCCTTATGCTGATTCTGAACTGCTAAATACCGATTTGTCAGCGACTCTTTTTCTGGTTAAAATGTGAAGGTAATTTCAGATTATTCGGCCTGATGAACATATAAACGAGAAGACTACGGGACTAATTTAAATTGCAAACCAGCTTAGGCGGTCAAAGCGGATTTTCGGACTTTGTTTGGGGCGGCGGCGGCGGCGGCTATGAATCCCCAAACCCCCCGGAGACTCAACGCTCTCTACCTCGTCCTGCTGTCTTGATCCCTCATAGCCTAATAAAAGTTACCTGAAATTGCTTTCGACGTTGATCGCGTCGCTATTACGTATTCATGATCCCCGGTATAAAATATTACGGATTTCGTCGTCGCGGACGCCTACGGATCCGCGAATCAGTACTTTCCTGTCGTAAATCCGCCGTGATCGCCGCCAATGTATTAATAACGCCTTTTTATAATCTTACCGGCTTGTAATAAGCCGGATACGATCTTACGACGTCTTTGGGACGAGATCATAGCAATTTACGGTTTTGTTCAGCGATATCGCGTTCTGACGCCAATCTCTCCGGGGGCCATCTTGTTTCGCGCGTTATCTCAGCGTTTGCCATCTTCACAACTGGCATAGGTTCGGGTTATTTCTTTTTTGGAATTTTACTGTGCGATGAATTGGAGAAATCAATAGTGTCAATCACTTGCGCCTTGGGTCGAGGCAGTCTTGACGGCCACAGGTGGACATTATTTGGCGAAACAAATATTTCAAGTACTATTGAATATTTTACAATAATTTTTCTTTTTTTTCGATCGTATGTTTATACATGGTTGATGTTCTTGGCGCACCGGTTCGATCAATTTAATTGAAAGCTATTTCGCAATATATTAATTTCGACGTTTCGGTCTTTGTTTAAACCCTTTTCAAGAAAATAATGATTGCGTCTGTGGATTATTAAAACAACACAAAAAGTAATATTTGCATAAATGAATATATTGCAAAATTGCTTTCAATTAAATTGATTGAACCGGTGCGCCAAAAACATCAACTTTGAATATTTAACATTTTAATTTGCTTAAAGAAAATAGTATTTTAAATAGGATATACAATTTCGAAAATAAAATATTTCTATTTTAACAATCTGAACCTTAGAATAAAATATTTCTATTTTAACAATCTGAATCATAGAATAAAATATTTCCATTTCAACAAATTGATTCGCAAAATACAATATTTCCATTATAACAATCTGAAACACGAAATAAAATATTTTACTTTTTGCATTGTTGTAATACTCTGAGAAACCGCATAAACATATAGTCTATCCTAACGTTAAGAAATAATATTTAAAATTGAAATTAATAGTGTCAATCGTATAAACTTTACTAATAATTATATTATTACAATTAGGCTGCGGAGGTTCATGCAATTTTCAATTTTTGTAGACTTTGAAGACAGTGGTACCAAATAAAGTACTAGTTTCATTGGTAAGAACATTAGTAAATACGAATTAAATAAAAATCATACTAAATTCTGTCCAATTTGATGCCCCAGCATATATTCTGAAAATCGTTATAATATGTTACATAACAATATGCCACCGCCGATCAAATGAACGATTTCTGGTTTCTATTTTACAATTACTGGAATTACAACGATGCCTTCCGAGGAAATGATTATACACATTTTTCTATCCAAGCACATATTGTCCCTTAGCACACGAGTGGTCACATTATTAAAAATATTGGCATCTGATCAATTAGTAAACGTTTAAGTATTGCACGAGGTATTTCGTATCCATAAAATAAACAAAATCATATTCAGCGTAATTATTCTAGGTGGGAAGAAACGTTTAATATTCGAGTTAAATTAACTGGAAAGGGTTCAAATAAAAATCACAGAAAATCTATATAAATTCTATAAAGTAATTTTTACAATGCAACACGTGCCAGCCCTTCTTAGACCTCGATTTCCTGTTAATACGTAATTACTAGACTGCGGGTCTGGTTTGACACTGCCTCATCCCATATTCGAGGATCAATTTGATCGACGATTGTGCAATAAGACGTATCACGTGACAGGCGTTATAGTCATCGTCCTGCGAGCCTGCAGTCTCTTTTAAATCGCTTGCAGAGCAGTGGCTCGACTCATTTCCCGGTTCTGTCATTTCGATCACGTCCAAAAATCGTTCTCTCAGAGAGGACTCCATTCTTCGACAAATCGGGCCGCTTTAACTCGATCAGAATGCGATCGAGGGGGAGGCGGGGAGACAGGCAACATTGTTGCGAGGTCCGCGATTGGTGGCGGAGGGGTGGCAGCCAATCCGGGGGTGTTTTTATTCAGAAAAACGGGGAAAAAGACGGGACAAAAGTGTCGATTGGTTGGATCTGCTTGTCGGAAGCGCTGAGCCGTTCGACATTCGGGGATTTTCAGGTGGCTTTGTTCTCTCAGTCCGTTCGCGTTCGTTCTCGGGAAAAGGTGGCACCGATTTTTTTTTGAAAATTCTTTCCCTCGTGCCGATTGCTAGAAAGTTTTCCTCCTCTCGCTCGCGTCCCCGCTGCCAGGCTCGTTGATTAGTTTGTGTGCCGGCTCCATCCCCCGGGATCTGTGCGCCATTGTTCTCGTTTTGTTTCTGATGGTGGTCGGCGAAGTTCTCCGAAAAAAAGTTTATTCTATCCGGGGAGCCGTCGACAGAGATTTTTCAACACTTGCCGTTTTTTGTTCCGAGAAATATTTTTTAAAACGAGCTTCCTCCGGCCCGTCCAGAAAGTTTTGGAATAATAGCGCGCGCTTTGCACGCAGAACGAGGTGTTGGTAAATGTGCTCGTTGATTTTGTTGAAATACATAACTGCTGCTGGCTCGCTCGGCAGACCGATAATTGCCTTCGGAGCACGCTGTTGAATTAGTTTAACTGCAACACTGTGGATGGTAGACGGGAACCGTCTTACGGGTCGGTCTCGTGTTTTGGAAATGGGTTAATGCCGGCAAATGAACGTCATAGATGTTGTACCGAGTTAATAAAACCCGTAGTCTAATCGCCACGATCTTAATAACTGTATAATGAAAAAGATGCGATCGTTCTGACGAGGGTGGTAATGATACTGTTAAAATGGAGATATAACGAGGCAAAGCCTTGACGATATTTTATAAATATTCTTATCGATAAGCTGAAAAAAATCCTCCGTAGAAACACTAATGACCAGTTAATGCCTGTTATTGGAAAAGCGAAGAAAGTTTAAATTAAAACGATCTACGGGCCGATGAGGAAGTTAGTACACAGCTGGAAGTTGACGGGGGAGCATGGCTGGAAAGAAACAGTGGAATAATGCGTTCGGTTGAGATTAATTAGACAAAATTGGCACGTTGGCAGCCCGTTAACTGAAAAACATTGCCGAGAAATTAAGAAACCCCTCGATCCGAAACGTTATCGCTTACGAAATCTTTGTGCCGGGTAAATTGGGTTAAATGTGTTTGCATGCTCGTGTAACCGCGTGTGCACAATAATTCAAGGCTTAATTGGTGTCACGGTAGGCGAGTGGTCACCGCCTCTGAAATCGTTCTGTTTTCTTTAACAAAGGACAACGTGTCTGTTCGATTGTGCCGCGGTGAACACGTAATTTTCAATATACCAAAAGTAACAATGAAAAATAATCACTTTGACTTAGCACCTATATCTTGCAATTGCTGCAGAACTTTTCATATTGAATAATGATCCTTAGTCCAGCTATAAATTTTCCGAATATTTTTCTACTTTCTCCGAATATTATTTAACGATATGCATAAAATTGATTTTTGTAGAATTGTGTGTGGATCCCGTATGCCATGGTGTTAAAATGACCGGTTCCTGATTTTTTATTTTACAATTATTGCGATAAGAGAAATGATTTCATAAGAGACGTAAAATCCACGTATTACTTTTAATTGTAATTTTTATAAGGGAACATGTACCATATACTTTTAAGGCTCGGTAGGTTTAGCGATAATAAAATAAACATTGCATCAGCTGGGCTGTCCATGCTAGAATTTGCACGCGCGATTTCTCGAATCGAGTGTTTTTTCAGTTCTCCAATTACGGGTGAAATTGCAACGCATTTTCGTAATTCGCGATCGTTAAAGATGGCCGATCGGTGTCACGGCTCGCGAGTTGCCCGTTATGGAAGATTCTCCTTTTCTCTGTGTGCTGTAGCTGTTCTCGGCTGACTGCTTGATTATTCGAGGTTTTGAGAATGGTTGGATAACGTCGGGTAAGCACTATCGCCGGAGACGTTTTAGAGGAGAGTCCAGCTTGGTTTTCTTCAGCGTGGTTCTCTTTGATGCTTGTCGCTAGGAAACCTTCATTATTACGCTCCCTCGTTGTCTAATTGAACTTATTCTGCTCTTTCTTTCCTCTCCGCGTGTTATCTCGAATTAGCTAAGTAAGTGTACACCCTGGCCAGAACAAGGATTTAATCCTTTAACGTTGATTTGCTGTTAGCAGCGGACTAATTACGACCGGGGAACTGGTTCCTCGGCAAGGGAACTGTAACGATCCTGTTTAAAATTAATTCGATCCTACCTGCCTCTTTTAATTGCTAATGACAGGCATATAGGCGGCGTTGATTTCGCGAGCCTGGCTTCGACAGCTATCTTTGCTCGGGTTATCGTGTTTTTGCTATAGGAACTTGTACCGACTCGGACAAAGTAGCCGTAATCATGCGCTTTCGTCGTTAGGGTATATGTGGCTCGATGGGCTTCCTTTCTTCTGGGACGAACTCTTTAGATATGGCTTAATAAAACTGGGCTTGGAAATATCGTGCGGTAGACGTAAACAGATTGCGGATTTTAGTCGAATTTAAAATTATCACGTTGATTTTATTTGTTACAAGACTTTTTGTGGGAGTGTACATTTTTTAACGAGTTAATTTATCAAAATTGAAATAGGAAAAAGCTTTTTGTTTATATTAGAAGTTTTACCGATAAACGTAGATTTTATTCGAAGTTTTATAAAAACCATCACGTAGAGAATTCTTAATTTTATTCATTGATTTTATTTGTTACAAGACTTTTTGTGGAAGTGTACATTTTTTAACGAGCTAATTTATCAAAATTGAAATAGGAAAAAGCTTTTTGTTTCTATTAGAAGTTCTACCGGTAAACGTAGATTTTATTCGAAGTTTTATAAAAACCATCACGTAGAGAATTCTTAATTTTATTCATTGAAAAATTCTTCGTGGGAGTGTAGATTTTCATGAATTAATTTCTCGAAATTGAAATGCAGAATAGCTGTTTTGCTTTATTAAAAGTTCTATCATGTTGCGAAGAAGGTGAAGGGAGACTAAATGTCTGCAGCTTAATGATCAAATATTTTTCACTTACGATTTTGTAAAATTGCACACGTCAGAATGGCATAATAAGTTCGAACGCATTACCTATGCGACAATCATTTGCAATTCATTGGAAAATATTTTACTACCACCAAGACTGCCTTCGCGAAGTGTATGTTCGCCCGAGAATTAATTGCTAAATATTTTAACATAACGGAGATTCTAATCAACGCGATGTTATGGAAAATATTTCCATGAAGTTCGCGATACATTGCGTGTATAAAAAACCAAATTCCGACCTAGCCGCATTTACACAGTTTTACATATTTATAAACGAAATCAGGCCAGAAATATAACAAACTTGCAAACGATGACGTCATAAAGTTGCGTACAAAATAAAAATTGTATTAATAATTATTAACCAATGTAATCGATTTTGCAGTTAGCCTAGACGATTCAAGAGTAAAGTACACCATTTACTATATCATTCGAGACAACGCAGGCCGTGGATCGCATGGCAATCGATGACGCTATAAATTTGCATAGAAAATGAAAATTGTATAATATTAATAATTATTAGCCAATGTAATCAATTTTGCAGTTAGCGTAGAAGATTCAAGAGTAAAGTTCACCATTTATTACATCATTCGAGACAACGCAGGCTGTGGA
>CM052327.1:2122055-2175961 GCA_028455615.1 Lasioglossum zephyrum | reverse complement strand
GTGGGTGAATCTGGTGTGGAAATCGTAGACCATTTCACCATTCTCCGTAGGGAATAAATTCTTTTCCGTGATAAAAGAAAGACTCGGTGACACGGTCTCCCGCAGAGTCTCTGAAACGCCAACAAACGTGACGATCAGGCTTCGGAATGGCGTAAACGAATGAAACGCGGTTAGTCGTCGCCGGGTCGGTGCTAATAAAAGCAGTCCGATCTAAATTACGGTAATTTCCTGGGCGATAAAAATCCGCGGCTTAATAAAGAGAGGATCGGTGGAGCCAGCCGGCAGGCTAGCCAACTGCGCGAAGAAAAAACGAGGAAGCATGCAAGTAACGGCGAACGAAAAAAGAATGCCCGGTCAGGTACGGAGGGTGGGGGTAAAGAGAAAGAGAGGAGAGAGAGAGAGAGTGGTGAGAAAAGAGGTAGGAAGGGGTCCGATCGAAAGGGCACGCAGTAAAGCGCATAAATAGGCTCGTAAAACGTGGAAAGCATTCGGGCCGATGGTCAAGCATCCAACCCGTGCGATACCTATACACGGGTTTTCCTTGGTGTTGGACCGGGGACAGGGGTCTGAGTGGCGAGCAGCCCTTCGAACACACAACACTGCGGCGACTGCAGTAACAATATTTCACGGGCTCCACGGAAAGGGGCATGCCTGACCTCAGTGCACCCAGGTGCACCCAGGTGCACCGACTGGAGCATACGCGGAGGCGTACGTGGCTCAGGTGTCTCGTAAGCCTCCCGTTCCGAGACGTATGAAGCCGGCGTTTGTAAATATTGAACGTGCCAAACCTAACTACACACCGAACACCCGCCACCACGCTCTCACGGCGTACATCGTGAGATGCAACACCCACGAGATAAGGTCCCCGGGATCCCTTGAAACTTTTTAATCCCACCAATGAAATCATTTTTGCGAACTGCGCGACGGATTTATGCTCTCGCGCCGAGCACTCGCACCTGCGTCGAGTCTTGGGAAATCCAGTGGGCCACGTCTTCTTGGACCCGATTGTTCGAGAAACTCGGGAAACCTGAACAAGTTCATTTTCTATTCAACACTAACACGTTGGTTAAGGGAACATTGTTGGGTCTTCATAGTTTTGACACTAAACCTACCACCATCGGTCGAATTCGTGAAATAATAACAATGATTCCATAAGAAATGATTGATAACTAGTGGCGCGTTAGCCTATGGGTATCTTAGACGAGTGACCGGGGCCCCAAGCAAAAGGAATCCGCGAACACAAACCAAGATCCAAATATGTATACATATCTTAGATTGTCTATTGCTTTATATTTCTGAAGATATTCGAAACACGAGTTTCCTTAATAATGTTGAAATCGAATGCTTCTCTTTGACGAACGATATGAACTATGACTTGCAGAAGAGGAGAAAAGTCTAAAAAAAATTACACTATGAAGAAAACATGACGCTGAAAACGTGCAAGCAAGATTTTATTGTAAATTGTTTAAATGTAATCAAAATGTAATCAAAATATTTTTAATTATTTTGTTGTTTTACTAAATGTTAACCTGAAAGAAACTACATCGAACGAACATGACGAATGTTTTAAAAACTTGATGTGCACATATTCAAGTGACATTGATAAGAAGGTTTTTAATAAAGAACTAGCTCACTTCTTGGAATTTGCCAGAAATGGACGTTTAAATTCTCCATTAGAAATGTACGAAACCATACAAAGAGGACTTACTTAAACATTTCCAAATGTTGAGGTAATTTTAACAATATCTCTAACAATTTCAGCTTCCAATACATCGGTAGAACGTTCTTTCAATTTCCTTAAAAGAATGAAAAACTATTTTAGAAATACTTTGGGACAGGATGACCTGTCAAATTTATCGATATTATCTATTGAAAGTGATGTAACCAATTGTGTTGATTTTAACGAACTAATTAATAATTTTGCAGCAAAAAGCCCGAGAAGTAAATATTTAAATAAATATTGCAATCATTTATGCATTAGATGTACAATACTCTTTATATATCAATATGTGCAATTGTTTACAAAACATTTTGTATTATTATGTAAAAAGTTTTCATGGATAAAGGATACTTTATTTAATTTTTTATGCAATAATAAATATATATAGATGTTTTTATAATTGTTTTACTTTTTTCAACGTGAAAGTTATTTAATTTGGGTTAGTGGCCCCGAATTCTACTATGCTCAAGGCCCAACTGGTTATAACGCGCCATTATTGATAAGATAATTTTCTTAAGGGAACATGTTCCAGTTACTTTTGAGGCTTCTTAGAGTTAGTGTTAGTTTATAAGTATTGAGATTGTAAATAATTTATTTGCTTGGGTATATACTATTTAGTAAATGGTCAGAAATAAGTAGATAGTTAACCAGAAGTAGTGCAAAGTTCTTGAAAGTTAATATTTTTAAAGGAACGGATTTTTTGTCGTCGTATTGACGAACAAGCTCAAGTCGTGTAAACTGCTGCAACTGCAGTGCTGTCTTTTAAGCATTGTCACGATTGTTTACTTCGCTCGGAAATAGCAAAGGAGATTTGATCACCGTTTCCGTAGGATGCGTTCGGTAAACACGTAAGAAACAAGTTAACACCCTTCTATCCCGTAAACACACGAATATTTCTACAGATTCTACTGTGCGTGGGTGTACTTCATTTGTCACGGACGTACACGGGAATGTACATACATATGTACGCTACGTGTACATAGTATATGAGTCGTTACGATATACAAGCGTCGTTTGTTGAATCGGAGCTTTTGTTTTCGACACGTGTGTATACACAAGATGTCCGCCAACTGGAAAGTTCGATCGATATAATGGAGACTTTTGCTATCGTTGAATCTGCATTTTTGTCGGATGCATTCCACCGTCTCGTAGAATTCTAGAATACTAAATGCATTATTCAATTGTGGGATCGTTTTACTCGTTTAAAATTGAGGTGGAATTAGAAACGAATGAAAACGATTTCAGATAATTCCTATAATATAACATAAATATGATTGAATCTGGTACAATGATTAGAAAGAAATTTACATAAAATAGACAAGAAAATTATATCTTACAGGATAATGCAATTGAACACGACATGGCGAAACTCTTGCAGTGAGGAATTACAGCTGACTGAATATAATTCCATACTTTAAGCATCAATAATATTTATCAAATTCAATGAAATCTTGGATGAATACCGAATTAAAAATTGAAAGACGGTATTGACCATGTCGACAAGAATAATTTTGTTTTCCACGGGAAAATTACCGACCTCTTCAACGGAGGCAAGGAATAAAATAACAACGCTCATTCATTAACGCAGCTCGTTAATAAGCAACCCTTGTTTGTAACCGGTGGAGGCCGCGAGAAGATGATCGCAGCTCTATCCGGCTCTCTCTCTCTCTTTCTCTGTTCCTCTCTCTATCCGTCGAACTCGTGCCTGTGAACCGAGGATTATATTTAGAACGGCAGTCCGCGTTCAATAGAGTCACCATGCCGACAGAGTAATCGTTAATTGACGTGAAAAATTCACCGACGCCGACACACACTCGTTCAATCTTCCCCGTGAAATTTCACGATTGGCCTTCTCGATCTCCAAAGCTCGGTTTCATAATCGACATGTGGCATGCCGCTTAATCCCCTAAGATCATTTACGCTTGCCTCGAAAGTTTTCACTTCCCTTGTCTGGTGTCGCAATCATCCTCCATCTGCGTCAGCGTCGAAAATTTACGAAGGCTTTCTAATTCCTTCGTTTTTAAGAACTTCGACAATTGCAGTCTCTCAGATTTATTGCCAATTAATATTATAATTATTCGATGATTATCCGGTAATCAATATTCGAGAAAGATTCAATATACTTATAAGGGAACCTTTACCAGTTACTTTAAAAAAGTCATTGCTAATTAATATTTCAGCTACCCACAATTTTCTGGAATCAAGAACGATAATTATTCGGTAATCAATATTCGAGAATCCCTAGGGGTGTTTATAATATTATTTTTAAAAACTTCGACAAATGCAGTCTCTCAGATTTATTGTCAATTAATAGTATAAGTATTCGATGATTATCCGGTACTCAATATTCGAGAAAGGTTCAATATACTTATAACGGAACGTTTACCAGTTACTTAAAAAAAAGTCATTGCTAATTAATATTTCAGCTACCGACAATTTTCTAATTTCAAGAACGATAATTATTCGAGAATTCCTAGGGGTGTTTATAAAGCAACGTTTACCAGTTACCAGTGACAAAGTAATTCCACTTTGAACGATGTTTGGACGACCACGCGATTCGCCATGGATCACAGCAATTCTCCATCAATTTTCCCAGTTGATTTTTCATTCGGCGCCAGGCTGTAATGACTGTCGGCAGCAATCGTGACCATCGTAAAATCATCCGGTCCCTGTGGAAACCGACAATCGTTGACTACCGCTTGCGACGAACCGCAACACCGTTCGTTGGGTAGCAACGAGAGGCCGAATTTACGGGGTTGCGCACCTGTGTCACCTACCGAGGCCGCAGAGCGTTTCCCCTTTCACCCTTTGCACCCTCCCTGTTCACCGGAAACCGAGCAATTTCCTAAATAGTTGTCGACGGTGGGTTATTCGTGCCGAGACAGCAATCAAACCGGTTTCCTCATCCGCGGGACAGGGCTTGACCCAACCTTGACACTGAGTGGCGAAAGGGGTGGTTTGTTTGCCGCGCGGGGGTGGGCGGGGAGTATGCGAGAGGGGGGTGGTTGGCCGGCGTGGAAGTTGGACGTGCCCTGGGTCTGCAGGTGGCCGGAGAATGAGGGAAAGAAAGAGAAAGGGAGAATAAAGGTCTAACAACCCCTGCTAACTACTGAACAATTCATTAACGACACCTGGTACAGCAGTGATTGGATATTGTTTAAACAAACGATTCATTTTATTTGGCTATATTAAAAAAAAGTTAGAGTATCCTACTCCTTTTGGTTTACGAGATATTTAAAGAAATGCGAAGAACCGTACCTAAACAGAAACGGAGGAAGCGGCGATTAGGATAACGAAGGTTATTCGAGGGAGGGGTGGCTCGCAGGACAGAATGAAGAAGAAGAGGAAGAATGAACGTGTCGGTAGGAGGAGCAAAGGGGTTGGAGGGGAAGGGATGATGATGGAAAGCAGGTAACGGACGAAGTGGGAAAGCGTGTATCGTGGACAGAAGGCGCTAGAGCGAAGGAGATGAAGAAGGCTTGAGGGTGGTTCAGAAAGAGATGGAGTTTACCTTGTAGGGGTGATGTCGAGGAGCGAAGGGGGGCAGTAGAGAGGGATAGAGAGGGTAGGAGAGAGTTAGGGGGTGGGTGGAGAAGGAAAGGAAGGCATGCTGTGTTCCGTGAGAGGGTGGGGCGATCAATACTGCAGGAAACACCCCCTAAAGCCGGCTTCATTCAGCAGCTCCCTTTCCACCGGTTTCTCGTGCCGCCGACCACTCTAACGGCGCTACTATAGCCGACTATAGTGCCACGTTAAGAGCGCAAGGGGCAACCGCCACGATTGTTTCGAGATAATCGCGCTTTTCGATTTAATCGTGTTAAAAGGATGAAAGGATTCACCGGGGGTAAACGCTTCGCTTTGATTCACCGACGCGGTCTGACCGGGATTCCTTGTCTCTGCTGATCGTGACCTTGACGCGTTGCCTCGAATGTAACGTGCAAGCTTACATCGAATATAATTACCAGGATGACTAGGATTCTACATTGACTGTAAAAAGCAGAATTTAAATGATGAAAGTAATTTCTCCTCTCAACCCTTAGCGCCCGAATGACGACTCCGAGGCGCCACTAATAATTGTCATATTATTTACAACAATCGTTATATTACTTATAAGATTTTCGACTAGGCAATTTCATCTGCATTCGAAATCAATATTTTCTACATTGACTGTAAAAAACAGAATTTAAATGATGAAAGTAATTTCTCCTCTCAACCCTTAGCACCCGAATGCTGACTCCGAGGCGCCACTAATAAGTGTCATAGTATTATTTACAACAATCGTTATATTACTTGTTCTTAAAGGGCTGAACGAAATGTTTGACAACGAAGCGGATGGTTCTTCCGGTTTCGGGGGATGGTGTCCCGTTAAACGGGGACGACACTAATCCGACTTTAATCGCGTTCGGCCGCGTTTCCATCGGAGTATTGTTGATTCCCTAATATCTGATCCGGCCATTGTTCATCGACCGATTGTTGCCTGTCGTGTGAATAAATTAACATGGGCCGCGCGCCACGCGTCAGACACGGATGTTTGCGCCGCGGCAACTGCTCGACAAACCGAAAGAACAATGCCGAATAATCCGAAACACCTGGGGATAGTGGGAACAATATGCGAATTACAGGGCGCGGTGTGTACAATTCCCGGCCAATTTTTCTGCTTCATCGACGATCGCCATTCTGCTTTGTTCGACGGTGGTGGTTTCTCCTGCTCTATTTACCGATCCACGTTCTCCATATTTCTCGTACTCCTCGATAACCGTGATATGAATCCGGGGATTGTCAGGGAAAAATACGAGAGGCACGGAAGCAATATCGAAGCCGTGGAAAGAATACGAAAATCTAGAAAGCCGCGTGGAAATTGTGTGAGAGCGATAAAGAAATATGTGATACAAAAGAAAG
This sequence comes from Lasioglossum zephyrum, assembly GCA_028455615.1. Lineage (NCBI taxonomy): Eukaryota > Metazoa > Arthropoda > Insecta > Hymenoptera > Halictidae > Lasioglossum > Lasioglossum zephyrum. Next base: position 2,169,342 of record CM052327.1, on the reverse strand, counting down.
TAACACGAACATTATGAGAAGAACGAAGGACATAATGAAAGCAGCATAAAGCCACAAAGAAAACATGAGTCACAAGAGCTACTAAGAGGGTTCTTGTGGAGCAGCACAGGTCAGGTGAGCACTGTGGAAGAAGTGACGTGAGCAGTATGGGAATCACTCAGACGAGCACTATAGGAGTAACGCAAGCTCTGTGGGAACCATTGAGAAGGTCACGTAAGCTCTGTAAAGTTCCAAACCAGTAAGAGTCGCAAGAGCTCCACGAAAACTCGATCGGAACACCTCAGGTCAGACGAGCACTATGCGAATACGGCGCTATCAGAACAATTTCTCGAACACCGAGGGAATGATTCCCGTAGCGTGGCATTCCGAGCGTGTAAACCCACTTTACCGGGACCGTTTCGTCCCGGAAAACGCACGGTTTCTCTCACAGACCAATTTCCTGTGTCCCGACGGTCGACGACGGAGGAAAGGCGCCGTTTTATTCGAGGAGCACACCAGACTCGCAACCGTCGATCGTTACTTTTCGTATGAATTAAATAGAAATAGAGTATGTGTGTGAGAGAGAGAGGACAGAAATGTGAGGAGCCGGTCGATTCGGCGGTCCGGTCAGCGATCGATGGAAACGGAATGAAGCACCGCGTTCGGCTTTGCATACTGTGCATTTACCGCGAACCGGATGACTCCGAAATTTCTTCCGGCGGTAACAGGAGGCTTCCTAACGCTATTAGAACCTGACCGTGCCGGTAATGCTGGGCTTGTTCTAGAAAATCGAGTCGCAGCCGTCGCGACGCGTCCAATCTCTCCACTCGACGCGTCCCGAAGATTAATATTCCGCCCGTGACAAGCTCCGCGAGGCGCTCTATGCTCGATTCCGCTCGATTCCGCTCGATTCCACTCGATTCTTCTCGATTTCGCACGATGCATAGTGGCACTCTCTGTGGCCGAAAGCTACTTTTTCAAGTTTAATATTTCGTTGTTCCGTATGAAACGTCCGATTTTAGAAGTCATATGTGACAAGAAATATGAAGACAAACTCGTAAAAGAGCAGGTGAAAAATCATTTTCAGATGAAATTGTGAAAATCCAAGGGAGATAAAGACAATGATATTTAAACAATAAATTATAAAATGATTACAAAAAATATATATTTATTACGATGATCATCAGTAGGTAGGAATAATTTTTCATTAATTTTAGTGGAGATTTTATCCCGATATCTTTTATGGTTGAAAAGTTATAGTAAAATGCCAGATCGAGTCTAGTGTACCCCCTCGCGTTTCGGTCGAGGCAGGCGCGAGGCAGGCACGAGGCACGCGTCGGCTTTTCGCTCAGCGATCAAAATGTTCTGTCACGAGTAAATTTCCGCTGATTTCGCTATATCCAAATATACAAATTTTCACGTTGTATCTACATTTCAGGTTGATAGGAAAACTGCACTCCCCTTACTTAGCGTCCCCTCCTAGAGAGGACTAAACTTTCCTGGGGACGGGGTTTTTACCCACAAAAAACGCGTAAGCAGCCCGAAGAAGTTGTTTGGGCCTAAACATGGATTTGCTCATATTTATTTAACGGTTCATTTTACAGAATTTTTTTAAACGCAGTTCTCTTTACAAGACCTTAACCCTTGAAAAAGTGTAACCCGAAAATTTTTAAGACGTTTAAGAAAGCACATATGTGGAATATCCTGCAATATAATGTACAATTAAAACGAAATAAGTTCCGCAAGTTAAAACCAAAAAACACATATTTGAATACCTTGTCTGTGATGCCACATTGTTGAAAAAGGCAGTTTCAGTAATATTCAGGTTGAAAAATCAACTTGCGGACAGAATGACTCGATTTTTGAGATTACCATGGGAATGTCAGCATGCTATTTACCAGTCGATGCGATAAAATTCGCTCGACGATCGCGTTTTCCGCTGCGCGGACATCGTCATCCTCTCGAGCGTTTAATAATACAAGTATTTAATATCGGAGCCGCGGTAATGAAAATTGTTGCGAAAAACGGAATCGTATTGCTGCCTCGCTTCGGCCGCCTTTCGGTGAAATAGTTTCGGATAACGAACCAGTTACTGTTTAACGGAAATTAGGTTTGTTAGCAGCCAGTTCCCAGTGACTGTTTACACGCGTACGTAGGGTCGTAAAGATTTTTAACTGTGATTCGTACATTCTGTTCCCTTATCCTTTCGTATGAGAACTTTAATTGCGCTCTCCGAAATTCCGCAATTTGAGAATGGGAAAAAGTAATTGTCTACCTTTCATTAGGCATGGATTTTGAAGTTGCATGAATGTTCGTGTGCATTTTAACACATACGATGTCCTGTAAATTGTCATGCTGTTTGAAGTACCTGTAGTTTCGTGCAAGTCGAAAGTTTTTTCATTATGCGCTTCGTTGTTCGTAAAGTTGAATTCGAACATCGACCGAGTGCAGCTGCACTCCAGTGCCGTAAAAGCTTTTCGTATCGTCGTTTTAGTGCGCGTGCACTCGACCGACGACGGTTCGGCGAAATTTTCTGGAAAATGCGCCCCTTGCGATCTTCTGGAAAAAAATTTTCCGTGGTCCAACCACCATCGGAGATCATTCTACAGAGATGCAACCAAAAATCCATTAACTATTCTCCAGAAATTCGATATCACATTTCAGCAAGTCATTAAAACACAACTGAATGAATTACTTCATTTTTTATTAACCCATAACTGAGATAGGGTGTTAAAGTTCTTTTTAGAAAACTTGGAAGAGAATATAAGAGAATTTTTTTTATGAATGAAATTGATAGTTTTCGTCATGGATCAACCTGGAAACTGAACCCTTGGGGATCCGAGCCAGGGTCCGTCTTGACCCACTTTTACGGAAACATCCTGTAATATTTCAACGTATGGCAGACATTTTAACATGGAAGCGTCTTGAGTACGTTCCTCGGGAAATGTATGGATAAAATTTCTTAAAAGTATTCTTGTTTGAAAATTCATCGAATATCCATTCCTATTTTGCATTCAGCTACACAGCCTAGTGAAATAAACGCGAACAAAATTGTTCGGAAAGAAATAAAAAATTTGTCTGTTCTCGCATTTTCACGAATCAGCGATTCGCCTGTCGCTTTTCCAGCGAGGAAAGGTTCGCGTTGCATTTTACAGTTTGAGCGTCGGCCCCGTGGCTCAGTTTCCGCGGAATCGACCAGAATCGTTCCTCTTGAATACTGAATCGCTCCTATACTCGGCGAACAACATTGTACTAGGGCCGTGTTAATAATTCACGGTGGCATTTCGAGGGGGGGGGGGGGTCTCGCGCACACATACACCCACAGAAACGGTCGCACAGGGTTCTTATAGCACGTGCAAGTTGTTAACACCGTAAACTTATTTGGTTTGACCTCTTAAGCAGCGAGAATGCGGTCTCACCTCGTACCTTTTCCCCTAGCTCATCTTCATTGGCAGGGACAAGCTAAGCTCCTCTCAACCTTATTCGTTTCGTAACGGACACCAGTCATAATAGACAACACTAACACGTTATTAAGCCGTTTACTCCTGAACTACGGCTCCTTGCTCGCTCGACTATTATTTAGTCAGCCTAATGTGATTCCGATACCCATCTGCTCTTGTTCTTACGTAAATCGCTCCTAAATAATTGAACGACTCCCTGCTCCCTGCGCGAAACTCGATACTGAAACTAGATGTTGCTTATACACCCCGTGGCAGAATGTTTCCGATCGGAGGCATTGAAACGGATTTTAGAGAAAACATTCATAATATTTAGAAGTATAAAATATTACTTTACGGAGTTAAAACTGGTGGGAAATGAAAAGAGGCTTATTAACGAATGAAAAATAACATAAGCATCCATTTATTATAACAAAGAAACCACAAAATAAACATTTCCGATCGAGAACAAAACCTCGTTTATATTACGTTTCAACGTAATTGTTCAAGTAAAAACTGTTGTATCCGCACCGCGTACACATTGCTGAGCAGCAAACAAGATGATGTGATTTCTTCTATCTTGTAATTTATCTAATAATACACTGATAGTACGAATGTTGTACGTGACGTAATGATTTCACCATGTTCGAGATGTTATTCTATTTCCTCCATAACGATTTCCGTCGTGAAACATGAAATGCAATGAAAATACGACAGTATTTCATAATGTATGAAGCCATACCGACAGGAGAATATTGAAATAACGAAATCAATTTCACGGGACGACGTGCATTCGTTTACATCAGATAAGCATCAGAATGATGATTGTTGTCGCGTTAACATTCTCGGCTTGCTAAATACGCGGTACACATGATCTGGGAAATAATTGCGAGCTCTTATAAAACCGAGTAAAACATCGGTAATTTATGCGGTAATTGGTTTTTCGTTAGTGACAAGCTACATTCAGTGTGGAAACGAAAGTGGCAGTTAAAAAACTGTCTTCGGGAATATAGACTATTGGTGTTTCTTCAACAAAGTTGATGTTTTTGCCACACCGGTTCGATCACTTTAATTGAAAGCAATTTTGCAATATATTAATTTCGACGTATCGGTCTTTGTTTAGACCCTTCTCAAGAAAATAACGATTGCGTCTGTGAATTATTAAAACAACATGACAATAATATATTTCAAAAAGAGAACATTAACATGTTCTCATCAACGAAATATTATTTTCAACTTGCTTATTGTAATAACTTTAGGAATTATCTTACTTGTAAGACATTGAGATAAACAGTGAAACTCTCTGAAGTCACGAATCAGATGATCGATCGATGCGTAGATCAATCGATATTCGGCGGTTATTTCGAACCTTCAAAAGTCAAATCCTAACCTCATTTAACTGTCTGTATATCACGTTTTCATGGTAATTGAGAGTAACATTGGAAATAAGATTAATAAAAAATAGCAAACATTTCCATTTTAAAGAGACTGGATTTTGACCTTATGGTATAATCACAGTTAATGTAATTGTTTGGAAATTTTCATCATAGAAACCGTTACTGGTTCTTGTACAACAGGTTCTAGTACAAGATATTCTTTAATATTCATGAATCTTAGGTGTTTCATATCTAAGATTTACGCTAGGGTGTTTAATCACATGAATTGTTTCCAACAATATCCTTTGATTTAAATCTGTCTCTTTGTCTTTTATCTTTGCATTATGAAAATCAAACGTGTGATTCAATCGAATGTTTTGTCAAGGCAGTGTGCTGTATTTGATCTAAAAAGATGTTACGCTTGTGTTCTCTGATGCGTGTTTCGAAGTGTCTCGACGTTTGTCCGATGTAAACATGGTTGCAATCTGATGTTTCTTGCGAGAAAGGAGTTCTTGCACAGCTGTTCACATTTTTTCGCCGTTCTTGTCATATTTACACACCCAATTTAACAAATTACATTTCTTTTCCTTGGGTTCCTCTTGAAAGATTTAGAACCCGATTTTTATCTCCATTTTTTTTTTAGTTTTTCATTTAAATCTGTGGTGCAACGATACACACCGAAAATTTTAGCAATAATTTACTGGGTTAAAGGAATATGGTACACCAAATATAAATATACATAGTTAAATTAAAATGATATCATTCCATTCTCTGTTGTGAGATTACTATTAAAACAAACTCTTGCCAGCTTGGTCACGAAATAAATCATGAGGCAAGATTAATTTTGTGCACGCTACGAAGCTGCGCACATAAATATTTTTCAACAAACATTTGTCACAGATAAAAGTATATGCTTTGTGAATGTTGAATTATCGTGTTAGAAGACAGACTAATAGTGCGCAATTTTTGAAATTTTTATGCTATCCTTCACATCGATAATACGTGAAATTTATAATCGAAATACAATTTTCTGAACAAATATGTTTCATAAAGCAAACTGAAACAAGCCAAACATTTCATAAAATAAACAGAAGGCAATATAACGTTTCAAAAACGGCAGAAAAATAAGTAAAATATTGTACAGTGTGTATAAAATCGGAAAATTAATGAATTTTCGTTTATGAGGAATTACGATGGTCTCTGGGCAATCGATCAAGAGATCCTCGCAGTGTTTCCATAGGATAGGTCTAAGGAACGTCGAAGGACCAGGGCGCGTGCCGTTTATCTAAATCGATTCGCAATAACGCGCGTGAACGGCGGAATAATGAAATTCGTCGAGCGGGAAATTTTCTTATCGCGGGCACGGTCGGGCTGTCCCTGATAAGATCTTCACGTGATACCCCGCCGCCGGTGTAGAACGATTTTCCCTACCTCTGGCGTGGGGTGGCGTGGCGATGTCATAATCCCAGCCGGAAACCGGCCATTATCGCCGGAAGAAATTTGAAAGTTCCCTTGCTCCCGTGGTATCGGGCCGCATGCAAACCCGCCCACCACGGGCCGCCGATTTACTCGGCCTCCGGGGGTGGAATTCTCCTCCTACCACGCCAGTGATCCTTCTTGGCGACGTTTACACGCCGAGGGCTGCGGGATGGGGGATTTCGAGGCGATAACGTCGACTTTGATCCCAGCGAGAGATCATACGCGTCAACATGCTCCGTCAACGCTTCGAATTTCGATCAGAAAAATCCCACAAAATCAAACTATAAGAAGGTAGACCATCTTGATTACGTTCTCGAGATATTTTTTCAACGATAATCGAGAATTGAACAATTTCTTTGTACTATGGGAGGTTTATTTAAGGATGTTCTGGAGGTACAATGGGAGACAAAAGTACAAGAAATTCGAAATCCACCAATATATTGGCAAAGGAAGTCGTTCATGAGTACATTTTGCATTAAAAAAATAGATTAATTTAAAAAGCTTTCGTTACATAATTACATAATTAAATTACATAATTTTTACTATATATAAAAAATGGAGTTTCTAGTTGCGTTTTTTCAAGGTTTAAATAGGGTTTTAAGTGGAATATTATGAATTCTCCATAAGAAGACGTGTTAAAATGTTCAAACTTTAAGTTGCTATAAATAATAAACGGTGCAGTGAATCGAATTATTCTATATATAAATTTTGCATTTTCAAATAATTACTTATGCATAATTAAGTTATCTATTCTAAATTAGTTTGTAATTAACTCTTAAATTCTTAATTAATTCATGGTATATTTTATTGTTAAACGCTGTTAACAATTTTATGGCGGAAGGTGTTGTATACCAACGATAAGATTCTCTCTAGCATTAGTAATCACTTCTTCAGTTCACATTCTTTTCTCAGTCTCATTTCACTTCTAATCAATTTTACGGAGTCGTGAAAGTATTATTTGATCATCTTAAACAATTAAAGTAGAGCAAACTTTTGCCGATTTTCCTCGTAGCTACAGAAATGGAAATTGAATTCGCGGAAAGGCGCTATTCGACAGGGTTTCCTCCCATTAGGAAAACATGGTCGAACTTCGGGATTTCGATCGGAGTGTGCGCAATCCCGGTACGCGTGTAACTAATCCGATACTTTGCGCAGATTGATCAATTCAGAAGGGGTCCGGATACATTTGAATGTCAGACGGGGTGAATATCAGATGCGTGTAACGTCTGCGGAGGCTCTCGGTGATTTCCTGAGAGCCCCTGGCGGACGACTAATTTATGAGATCCTAGATCGATGGCGTCGCTGTCTCGAAAATCCAGGTCGTGTCCTCTGCGGGGCGCCTCTTCATCTTCCGACGCGCCGGGACGCTTTGATTATTAGCCATTCATCCCCGACGCCGACGCTTCGTTAATTGTATTTTCATAATCTCGAGTGCTGCTCTCTTTGTCGGGGACGCTAACGAACCGTCGCGTCGACGGCAAACTTCTTGCGTACGGAATATTAAACTGCATGCATTTTTAAGCGACAAAGGAATCGCTTCTCTGATCCTTCGGTTACATCAGCCGTCTCTTCCGATCATACTTTTTCCCTGGGAAATAATATCCTTCTACATAGTCCTAGTAAAATAACTGATTCTAGCAGAATTAAATGCTATCGCATATTTCGTGGACATTTTCCACATAGTGTACTGAACTATTACAAGATCAATAGACAATCGTTTGTCCAATGAATAGTTTACTAGCGTTCGAAGATTAATATTTGTTTCAGGAAATCAGGAATAGAGGTATACGTTGGTTTAATAATATTTACTATCGGTCTCGAATATCGCACGGCATTTTTATCGATCGGCCGAGTGGAACGGTGTACTAAATTTAAACTAGTATGTATGTCAATACGTAGTCTACGATTTTATATTGAATTCAATATTTATTCTAGAGGAAACCGGGCGACCGTGTTGCCTCGATGACACTCTGGCCCCCTTGTTTCTCTAACACCTTTCGCTATTTTGTTGAAATCGAGAGCCTAGATACCAATTACGTATGCTAAAAATAAAAATGGTGAATGAGATTCCAACCTCGTCCCTAAAATTGCACTGTAGAAATATTTTGTGGCGTTGTGGAGCGTCTTTTATCCGCGGATGAAGACGTCCCGCGCGGTTGACGTTTATTCGAGGCCATCTCGGGCCCCGAAGACGGCATTCCTCGTAACAATCCGGCTCGTTCGTTTCGCAGGTCTGACAAAACGGATCCCAGAGGTATGGCCAGCAGCACGGAGGATTACGGCTCGGAATTGCAGGAGCTGCAGTGGGGCGGCGGGACCGGGTCTCACTTCCTGCGCAGCGGTTCCCACTTCCTGAGGAGCGGCACCGGTGTTTGCTACGAGGCCGAGGATTTAGAGCCGACCAGCAGGCACCATGGCGGTCAGCACAGGGGATATTACAGTCCCCCGGGTACGAGTTACACGATCGTCGAGAGACCGCCGAGTGCCCAGCATTACCATTCGTCGCACACCACACCGTACAGGCACAGGGGACACACTACCGGGGGCACCGGGGCCATTTCTCCGGAACAGGTGCTTAGGTACGTTCACCTAACCCTCCATCCACTCGCACTGACACCCCGTCATTTCTCGCGAAATTGCTTCTGCGAGAATCATACCTTTCAAAGAGGCCAGTCGGGTTTGGAAAGCGCGCGCTTCCCAGACGCTTTAACCCCTTGTCGTATTATTTTCTGTACAGTTACAACGATTAAAACAAGTCTTTATTCCTGAAAATGTTGTAGAGGAGGAATTAAATTATTTTAATGCTTAAGGAGTTAGGAACACCACGTGACATAATTAGCAAGTAACTATTGAGGGTGACTTGTTAGCTCTCACTGAAAATTGCTGTTTCTATTGAAGGTTGAATTAACACGTTGAATGCCATGTCAGCCATCGGTGGCTGACACTAGACTTTCCGTTTAGGCCGCGTCGACCACCGCTGACTGACAGCGTGTAACATGATATAGAACTATAAAATTTACACTGTTTTATGGAATTCCAGAAAATTTATTTAAAATTTACTTAATTTTGATTCATTACAGGACTAATGGTCTAATGTCAGTGTCTAGTGTCAGCCACCGATGGCTGACGTGGCGCTCAACGTGTTAAAAAGTGTTTAGCCATGTGCCATAGATATTTCAAAATTATGCAATAATTCCAGTCGGTAATGCGTTAAGTATAAGATCACTTTTTCTGGAACATTGTTGCAGACTCTTCGGCAACGGCGTCTCGGAGCGTCGCCAGGGCGACAGGAGGACACCGGCATCGTCTCCAGCAAGCGTCGCGGCGGTCAGGACTTCGTCATCCTCGTCGTCCCAGCAGCAGCAACAACAGCAACAACAGTCGCAGCAATCGCAGTCGAATGCCGCGAATCCACCAACGTCACCGAGCTCCCAGCCGCTCAGCCTTCAGGAGCTCACCGTAAGGACAGTGACCATGACGAGAGATCCACCGGACTCTCACCATGGCTTTGGGATCTGCGTGAAGGGTGGCAAGGACGCAGGTGAGATCCGAAGTACCTTCAGGCTTCCTCCGTCGCCGTACTTCGCGCCTCAAGAACGAGGTATCTTTCGACAGCTGTGACTTTCATTGCCGTTTCTCGCCGTTCACTTGTCGCCGTGCTTCTCCACTGTCGATTGCGATCGTTAGGCAAAGATTTTCTGTAGCAAGATTACCATTTTTCTTTCATAATTTTCATTCGAATTTTCCATCCCGAACCAAGCTGGTTCCGGGATTTTCTTCGAAGAGTAGAAGTTTGCAATTGAAGTTGCGAGTAATGCTAAACTTTATTTTATTTTTCGTCTGTCGGTGGTTAACACATTGATTCTGCATCATATCGTGTAAATATTTAGTCTTATGTGTTTGATTGTATACGTATTTTATTTTTTGCGTTCTTCGAGCTTGATTTCTTTCCTTCGTTAGAATTTAGCATAATGTGTTAAATGTTTCAGCCTCTTCTTTTAATTAGAGAATTTATTTATTGTTGATGTTTCTAAGTTGTATACGTTTTTTATTATTCACACTTGAAGTAATTGTGACAAATAATTAAGTACTAAACAGATTTCGAAGTCATTTGTCTGCTAACTTTGAAAGCAAATTGATTGCATGCTTCAGAAGTAATAACATCAGAGTAGAACATTTGGTCGAATATTTTAGGCGAATTAATTCCTGTAGAAGTTTGATAAATATTTATATGGTTGAAGGCAATTCAATGAATATTTTGTTAAGGTGTCTTGAAGCCTTGCTTATAGACCATTGATATCGTTATTGTAGTGAGAAATTGATTGGTAAGTCTCCAGACTTATTTTAACCATTCCGTTGAAGTTCTCGCTTTGTAGCTCTTTGGTAATGATTTAATTGTATTAAACGTTTTGCTGATTCTAACAAACGCAATCGACAGCGCAGCACCGCGACGTCCACTGCGATCTTTTCTCTGGTAGTTCTATCAGGCTCACTTTTTTTCGTTGGCAAAAATCGTGTCACCGACACCCTGTGCTTTCTGTGCTTCAGCACAGCTGCCACGTGTCCCTGATTTCCGGTATTCTCGTTCTCGCAACGAAATTTCTTTCCAGGAAGTACAAATTTTTCAATTTAGTTGAATTTAGTCTGAATTAATTAAAAAATTTCTCTGATCCTACAAAAAACACAATTCAAAACCCATCCCACGGAAAATCTCCAATTAAATTTTACTCAACAGAGATCAGAGATAATCCTAAGGGAAGATTGCAAGTTATTGGAATTTTCTTTTTATATTTTCTTCGGTAACGAACATAAAATTACAGTGGTTTGCCAAAGAAATGGGTTTGGACAGAAAAAGCCTCGAATCGATGAGGACGAGACCGGGAACTCAGGGAAAGGCGGGAGAAAAACATGTCTATTTTGAATCATTAAGCATCATTTCCATTCCAGCTATACGATATCGCCCCGACCGGAAGAATGATTCGATCATTCCGACCGCGTTTCGGTTCGAATTTCTCCCCTCTTGTTGTGTTCTCTGCGCGAAAGGAATTCACAGTTTGTTTCGCGTTCATCTATGGCCGGAACGATGATGAAAGGGAAATAATTAAAAACCGCGAGATTCCTTTGCTCGGGACTTTTTTTTCAATTCTCGACGTTGATTGGACCGCGTTGAATTTCTCTGGGAAAACGTGGATTCCGGGATCGAGAATATAACTTAACAACAAGAACTATGGCCACCTAACAAAATATTACAAGTTCATTTTAAACGAGAAATTTCTGTTTCAATAGTCCTTGAAACGCCTGAGAAATTATTTTAAAACCGAATTAAAAGCCTCCACGAATTGTGACAGCTTCACACTGTTAAAAATAGAGTTAAATTTTGATTTAACAAAAGAAATTAAACGATGAGCCATATTCTACATTAAATTATAATTGCTACAGCTTCACACGATTTAAAAATTAATTGAAATGGCTAAAACCATTTTCTGCATAAAATTATAATTCTTAATGTGATATTTAAATATTCTGATATTGATCACGGTTGAAATATTTCAGTGAATAAGTTATTCTCTAGGGGTTGTAAATTTACAATCATTTTCGACCGTGCATTAAATATGTACACATCAATTCTGGTTATGTTCATATTCATGCAACACATCGTTGAAATCATAAAAGGTTATTAAAAACCAGGGAATCACGCTCGATATATTAACGGGCGTAGGCTTTATAAATATTTTATGATCTGGAAAACAAGATTCGGTATCTAAAACTGTAGAAAATTACTGCGAAAACGAAATTCACTTTACAAACCGTACATCAGATATAAACAATATTTTCAATTTTAAAGTACACCGAGTAAATGAATATCTACAAGCTCTGCTAAAATATAAAGTCTGTGTCGTAAATACACATTTAATAGCCAAGAAAAACACGGATTTAAACGTGCACCGTGTTAATGCTGAAAAATAAAATCTGTTTGATAGATATCTCACCATGGCGAAAATACTGTTTTAAATTCACTCGACGTATTAATGGAAACAAATTATAAAAACAGGATTCGCTTCATAAATAATCTGTCACAAAAAAACATTCTGCTTTTAAAAATACACGGAACACATTAAAATTAAAAATGCAGATTACGTGTTCATGTCGAGAAAATAGAATTGCTTTTAATCATTATGCAAATCCATGAGTTAGTAAACTATTCCATCTAATAAGGAGAGTGCAAGGACGTTGTCACACCGATTTAGTTGAGACTCTGTATACTTATAGATCTCGATCTCCCATTTACAAATATATACCATTATAGACGCTAACACTCAATAGTTTTTGAGACATTCATAAACAAAGTTCTTAAGTGGTATACAACGAGACTTCCACCCGGTGGGCTAGGGTTCGATTCTCGTTTGGTGAAAATTTTTTTTTCATATTTATTTATATTATTTATTTGCTGTGTAACATTGACTTGTCTATATGAGATTGTACATTTATGACAAGTTGAAGAACAAAAAAATTAATAAATTATAAATAAATTCGCTGTGTAACATTAACTTGTACGTAAGATATTGCACATTTATTTATATACAAGTTAAAGAACAAACGTATTAATAAATTATAAATAAATTAGCCGAAATTAAAATTCGTTATATACCTCTAAAATAAATATTCGTTGCGTACCTCCTCTACAATAGCAGATTTAAGCAGTAATGTAAGAACTTTGTTTATGAATATCTCAAAAACTATTGAGTGTAGCGTCTATAATGGTATATATTCGTAAATGGGAGATCGAGATCTATAAGTATACAGAGTCTCAACTAAATCGGTGTGACAACGTCCTTGTACTCTCCTTATAAGGTCGCAGAAAAGCTCTAGCTGCAGGGTCCAATTTTGGAAATTTATTCCATTTGGAAAGGTGTACGAATACTTCGTACACCCACAGCATGCATAAAAATGCAAAAATAAATCGCAAGGAAGATAGGAACAAGTAAACGATTAACGCCATGATCACACAACAAGCCAGAGTATTAGCCAATCGACGTGACACCGAAGAGCGGTGATCGGGTACGCGGGAATCATTTAAATCCTTCAGCAAGGGTCATCCAGCTGCCGCGTGCAAAAACACAGCGACCCATCGGCGGGATTAGGGCGGGCCAATTGCGAGCCGCAAATTGCACCGAATCACTGGCAAATTGTATTTCAAGGGTCACAATTAAATCCCGGCTGGGCCGAGGGGGACCGATCCTGTAGCTGATTAGCAAAAAGCGTGTTCCAGTTGTGGGTGGTGGTAGATGTAGAAGCATTCGAACCCGTTCGCCCCCGTGTATTTACAATGAGGAGTTCGGGGAGGGAGGCGTTTGCGCAGGTAATTAGCGATACCGGCTAATTGACCGGCGATAGGGCGCCGCTCGCGCGCACGCGTTTAATGACGCGCTTCTAATTGCCTGCAGCCGTCGCGCCGCGTATTTTTATTCCGCGGCCGGCGAAACGGATTAAGCGGACGCGTAATGGCGTCGTGTGTCTTGCGCCCAGGTGTAATCTGTTCCGAGAATCGTATCGTTTCGTTCCAGAGGGTTGCATCTCGCTTGAAAAAATCATTCCAATCGCGATCTTCTCCGTGGGAAAGCCGCGAGGTCGGTTCGAGATAAATATGACCCACTGATGACCCTTTTTGCTTTTGCATCCCTTATTTATGCACACGAGAACTGTTATTTTCATACTCTGGCTTGTTATTTCGTTTCAAATCAAATATAAAAGCAATATATTTTAGTACCTCTTTTATTCATTCATTCTTATACAAATATTTTTATACGAGATAGTTTACGACTGTTCGAAGGATCATTTTAATGGAAACTGTTCTCTAAAGTAGGATCACACACCCACACAGGACATACAGAGTTAAAAATAGGTTGTTAAGCTTCATTTCGATTTGATGTAGTCATTCAGAAGTCTATTAATAAGCCATTATGGTAGGTGAAGTATTAAGAGCTGCACAGTTTCCTGCGATCAGCTGCAAAATGGCTGCTGGGTTTATCGTACTGGTGGAATTGGGTATAATAACTTATGTGTGCTTTATCACCGTTTAATTAAAACGATCGCAGTTAACACACGAGGTTGGAAGAACGTAATAAAAAGTGTCACTATTCAACTATTTCAGAGTTGTGCAGAATTACTCCAGAATTATAATTACAAAGTAATTGAATTACATTGTAATTCAGTTATATTGTAATTTATAATTCAGATCTTCATTCAATTAAATTACAATGTAATTTGTAATTGCAATGGAGTACAATTATAAAATACATTGTAATTGAATTATGAAAAATGAAGTAATAGGCAAGGAGAGGTTGGAAAATCCATGTGAAGGTTTCAAAAAGAAGGAATTTATTATTTATAAATTTACTAGCTGTTCGTGACGTGGCTACGGCACACTTTCAATTATATTGTATTTCTATTATATTGTATTTCAATTACACATCTGATTAAAATACTTAGTAATTGAATTAGCACAACTCTGAACTATTTTATGTGTACAAAGTATCGTAACAAATTAGTTTCGCTAAAATAAGAGAGACATTAAAAAAAATGTCTATCAACATAAATGTATTTAGTTTCGCTAAAATAAGAGAGACATTTAAAAAATGTCTATCAACATAAATATATTTATGTTTCGCTAAAATAAGAGAGACATAAAAAAAATGTCTATCAACATAAATATATTAAAGCTAAACATAAAACCACGACGAAATGAAACATAAAACCAAAGTGGCCCGTGGAGGATCGTAATATAAAATTTATTAAAAGAGATACCGGCGTGCATAAATTGTATTCTCCAATGAGAGAATGTGTTCTCGTATAAATACATTCCTCGGAAGAAGGAATTTCCAATTTGAGTGTAACAAAGCGTACGTAAGCGCACGTAAGATGGGTTCGCGAAGTTTGATCCGTTCCCCAGAGAAGTTCTGCGCGTGGTTTCAAAGATAGATAGAAATGTCTCCGTCCAGGATCCACGTTCCACGGATGCCAGGAGAGCATCCCTAACACCATGTGCTACGTTCTCGAGGTCCGGTTTCACGGTTTCGAGCCTCGTAAACTTCACGCTTGATCACGGCGTTCTAGCATCACACGCACGGTAACGATCTCTCTCGCAATCATGCTTCGTCCTCGTCGAGATCTCGAGCGTGAAACCCGCGGCCCTAAAGGACATGGGAACACGCTCAGAACTGTTTTTCTCCTGATGTCCCCGTGGATCCTGCGCGGCGGACCCATTCACTTAACCGGAAGTCTGCGTGAAACGACGTTCTCCAAGCTGTTGTTTCCTCGAAGACACCGAATCTTCAAAATAACAATTACATTAAATCCAATTGATCAATAATATCATCGTGCAAGATGTCACTCAACTTATCCTGAATTATTTAAATGAATTTGATAGTTTCAATCAATTCGAATGTCTCCGTTTAGAGTACCGCCCTTTGGAGTATGAACTGTTTGGACTAATTATAATGAATTGATTTTCTAATAATAAATGGGCGTATTTATAAGTTTATAAAATTGAGAGGAAGACTGGTGGATGAATATTTAAAGGTAATAGAGGTCTCGGGGCTGTAGAGAGCCGTGGAACAAAGCGTGTAGTCGATAGAGGGACGCGTTTTCGTTCGAAGAGGCGTTCGAACGTGTTCCGGAAGTAGGACGAGCGATCGTCACGCACGGATGATCGATCGGTTGTCTTCGAGGAAACGTTTCCCGAAAGCTTGGCGTCGTTTCGGACAGCAGGCCGATGTCGAAATAAGTCAACTGGCGGTGTGTCTTTCTTGTTTTCTGTTTCGCTGTACCAGAAGCACAGTCAGGTAACTCATCAACCGTACGAACAGAAAGGCAGAGAGAATGTAAGATACCTAACGTGAGAGAGTGAGAGAGAGAGAGAAAGAGTGTGGGAGAGAGGGGAGAGAGGAATCAGCACACAGTACAGAACAAACGACGGATTTCTTGGACGACCCGAAATTTTCGACAAAATATAATATCTTCCTCTTCTGTACGTGACTGAACAAGGAAATCTAAATTATTCAGGCACTTGTAAATATTTTAGAATCTTCTGTGGTCTATATACTGGTAGACAGAATTTTGTTAAACCGGCTAGGCAAATTTAGAACAACTTTGATTATTAAAATTCAATTATTAACAGGTTAAAATCAGTAAATATTCGTGATTTAGGAACGCTTGCAGTTGCGCTCATACACAGAATAATGTATTGCTTCGGTGTGTAATGATTGGAAAGGTTGAAAGCCCTCATTATAATTTCAATGAAGCTCGGAACTCGGTACGAAATAGAGCACGATCGGCTGAACTTATGGCATAACTCTTTCACCGCAGTCACGGTAAACATACACCTTGATCGATTGATCCCGGAAATGGGGAAAACGCTACCATGAGTCACGATGAACGCGATAATTGATTAAACTAGTTGCTCAAAAGATTCTTTTCAGGAAATCAATTTTTTTCATAAAGAATTTTAGTTTATCTTTAGGCCCTATAAATTGTTGAGAAACATGGCAACAACGTCTACATATTTGGCCACGAGACTACTGTCCGGGCCACAGAAGATTCAAGGTCGAGGAAAAATTGGCGGATTTTACGAGGACCGTTCTAGCCACAGTTTTCCATATCGTTTGAATTTCCTGGTCGTTCCAATCTCGCCGTGGTTTTCGAATATTCTCATATACGTACATACACGCGTACACGTACATACACACACGCACACTGAGTAACGATCGATGTCGCATGAAAGTGTTATGCGCAGATCGGCCGGGCTTGGGACTAGAGGGCGGCGAAGAACTCGAGAGAAAGGAAATAAGTGTCGAAACTGGGCAAATTTTTGCTGTCACTTCAAACCGTTGCAATTCTCATCTCTTTCCACTAACAGAAATCTGAATAAATTTTTTTTTTTTGCAAATTTTATGATGCAGGAAAATCATTCTCCTCGAAAATAGTGGTCAAAGGAAATTCACTTCAGTCCCTTCTACATTGACTCGAGACGTAACGTTGCAATTCTCTCAGTATCTCAAGATCATTTTCTTCAGAGAAATAATCGTGCGAATCTTCAGTCTCTCGTCTCGAATAAAATTCGTTTTATTTCGTTCCGACTTGGCTGAAGTCGCTGTAATTTTCATTTGAGGTCTTCAAAGAAACTTAACTTCAGTGGTTTCTCTGTTGATGTCACTCGCAATGTTACAATTCTCAAGGACTCTGTAAATGATTTCGGGTTACCTCACAATGTTGCAGTATCTAAAACTGATCGCAGGAAAGCAGGAAAATCAGTGAAAATGAACTGCGACGCGAATGCATCAGTCCGCGGAGTCTCTCGTTCGGAACAAAAGTTACTTCAGCTTCATTTGCTCCCATTTAAGTTGCAATATCGCAGTAGCCTATGTAGTTCTGGAGTATTCATGGAGTTTGAAAAATATTTCCATCGATCGGCGAGCGACATTCTGGCGCACGAGTTTTTCACGAGCTTTTAAACATTTCTCCCTGGTAGATAGGGAGGAGAACGGGAGGAGGGTAATCGGAAATTCTTTTTTCCTGACGGCGTTTCCCGGGGAACGATAAATCGAGTCGCCTGGAACTGCATTCGACTGCTCGTTAAAAGTAGGAACAGGTGGCCGGACTGACCTCGCGGCTGATTCCCCTCGGAGATCAGAATGCTGGCTCGATTGTCGTCCCGGTTTCGATACGTTCAATTCGCTCGTTCCCTGCGAAACGAGTCGACGATTTCTCCGGCGAACGAAACCAGCCGCGGCCGTGTTTCTCTGCTCTTTTTTGGTATCGCCGAGTTCTTTTGCCCGGGACGAGTGCGCGTGATAAGGACAGATTAGCCTCGAAACGTCGCCGGAATTCTCTCCGACTCGATGCTCTCCGGCGGCCATCGAAGCCGCTTGATCTTCAGATACGGGACAATCGTCTCGCAATTTACCCAGAATGCAAATTTCATCGAACACCGAACCGGGAAAAAGGAAACTGCCTCGAGAAAATTGAAGAGAACATTGTCCAATTAAATTATTTATCTGTTTGCTGACGAGAGACATGAAACAAAACAATAAAAGTGTTCCATAAATTCGTATAAAATACTTAGTCGATACTAATCAATTATAACTGAACGGGGAAGATACTACGAGGAAAATGTACATACAGAGGAATCCATCAGGAAATAACAGTTGCAACATCCTTTCTCGACTTCGCGTGATTGGAATGGTTAACAAAAGTTTCCCCCGGCAATTATTTTCCTTGTACTGCGACCAGTGTACATATTATCTTTTGATTGAATGATGCACCGTTTATTACTCTGCAATATTACCGTGGTTATTTTAAAAAATAACATCTCCAACAGAATGTTCTTTTTTTTAACTTTCGTTCCAATCCATTACTGTACCAGCTTGTAAGGATTCTAATATCCTCCGAAGGATTACATGGTACGTATATCCTTCCGTTGAAGGTTTCCTTTTCTAATATTGGTTTTGTTTCAAAGGGTCTCCGCGATGGCAATATCTCCTCGGAGATGCCTTTGAAAATGGAAAAATCACGAGGATTACACGGGAATGTTAATACAAAATAAAAATAAAAATCAAAAAGAATCCTTTCTCTGGGAGTTTCGCTCTGCCGACGATTTATCGTCAGGATCTCGCAATTATGGAACCGAGAATTCCTCTAGGCTTAGCACGCCGGCATTTCGTTGCATGACAATGTATGATGCATATGCGCATAGTTTATGAATTTATAGAAGAATTACACACACGAACACAACGCCTCTCTACGTATGTGTAGACGTAATTTGCATTACATCGCGAGCTGGAGGCAGGTCGTGAAGTATAAACGCGTTCAACCGAGCCCGTTTAAGGCGGCCATATTGAAATCGATCGAAAAATCTATCGGCGCGGCGCGGGACACCCGAAATTAAAAAGTTTCAATCACGCAGAAAGTATTACAGCGATGCATATCCGCGAAAGAATTCATAGTGCAACATTCTTGGAATTTCTTCAACATTCGTCAGAGACACCACATTACTCCATATTTTTGAAAGATTTTAATTTTGCACTTGCAAAATCTTATTGTATAATAAGAGCATAGAAAAGAAATAGGTTTAAAAGAAGCCTGTAACGAGAAAGAAAGGAACGATTAATGGGTAGACAATCCGAATAGATTGGTCGCACGTGAGGAGGCCGGGAGATCGAAAATCGAGAGATAAAATCGTGGAGGGAATCAAGTTAACCCCTCTCTCCACAGGGGGGAGAGGGGTAGAAATCAGTCCTTAAATGGGCTCGGCGCACGGAGGACTTTTATTAACCCCGTGGCGATGACACAAGTTTGGCGACAAGACCCCGCGTAACGAGCCGATTGTTCACCTTATCTCCTTTATCAGCCGGATTAATCCGTGCTTCGCAATCGGGCCTTTCGCTGGGGGAGGGAGATCAATTACAGGACTCCCGGGGGTCGAACAGACGACCCCCCTCCCTCCTGTTTGCTCCGTTCTTTCCTCCTCGTCCACCTTGTCCGAGCGTGAAATTCTTTCTGTTCTTGTTGCGCCCGAACGGCTTATTGATTGCATCCGGCGCGCGGCTCGTGTAAATGCGCCTGTACGCGGCATTCCGTGCCGGGGACAAATATCTGCCGGATTAAGTATTCATGGTGGCCCGATCTTTGCAAGTATAATACCCCGTGTTCTTTTCCCCCCTGTCTCTCGCGATATTTTATCCCTAGGGAGTCGCTTTCGGGGGTGGCTTCGACGCGGATGGGATTTGGTCAGCTCGCGATGAGGAATCACGTGAATTGAGAAAAATTTTTCTTCCTCTTTTGTCTCGAGATTTCGCTGTGTACTCGATCGCATTTTTATCTGGCAAGATCGAATCGGCAGTTGGAAAACCAGAGGTGCGCTTGTTTCGAGAAGATTTTCGTACGAATTCAAGTTCTTGCAATTATCGTATTTCGAAGTCAAGTCGCCAACTGCCGTTTCTCAGCCTCGCTGCTATTCCTACGTGTTCTTCCTTCCCGCCGCGTAAATTCAGTCTTCACAACGTCAAATTGGCGAAATTTTATTACGGACGGTCTTATGGCGTGTATTTTTGCCTGCGGCAAATCATTTGCATATCCCAGCACGAGACGCGAAGCATAAATCGGATCACGAACGATTGATAGCGCATAATACGCGTGGGAATTCGGCGGCCATTGAAAACGGGATCCACGTATATGGAATCCGTATTTTCGATTTATTTCGAGCGATTCCAATATTATATATCCGAAATTGAGCGTATCAAAGGATTTTTAAACCTCGTTGAAAGCTGAATAGTAAATATTCCAGTAGATAGAAACGATATTTGACGGTAATTTAAAAAAGAAAAGGTACATGAGTATTTTTATACAATTTTTCGTGATTTGACGTTAAATACGAGTCTCCAGGGGATAAAGGAAATGATTCGCGACGGGGCAACTTATCACGTCGGCGAATGAATTATCCGAAACGCTCGGACAGGTGGACGCCCGCGGTTCTTCGCACTCGGAACGAGATTCGCAAGGGTTCCGATGTAATTGTTCCTACCTGGAAATTAATTCGACTCGGTGTTCACCTAATCAATGTCGTCCGGATGTGCACTCGTAGACAAACCCATTTATCGACCCGCGATAAACGTCAAACACTGCGGCGAACATACCGCTCCAGTCTGCAGCCTTTTTTCTGCGGAAATTGTTATTCCAAATTGTGCTATTTTGTAACCATGGAAGGAATCGAACAAACTTCGAGATCAATTTCCTTTCTTATGAAATGACTTTCAATATGCATTAAAAATATGTATGATTGCTAGAAGTCGTAGCGGACGTAGCAAAAAGAAGATCGATATGACAAAGAAGCCGAAAGTAATTTTTTCCACAATTATTTTTAGAAGTCCGAAACCGCTGACACCATCGCGGCCGATGACGCAGCGGTGGCGTCACGCGGAAATCGATCGATAATTGCCAGTAATTCAGGCGTTATTCAAGCCTGAATTCAAGTGTATAAATCCTTGACAATAACGTGAATACAGAAAAAAAACGAAATTTGTATAGAGATTGCACTGCTCTGTTTCTGCGAGCCGAATTTCTGTGTTAAAATTGATTATGAACGCCTGTACACGAGTGTAGGTCTTCAAAAATTCGCAGAAGCGGAAAATTGTGTATCCGGTGAAAAAATGGCGATTTTCCGAGCGATTTGAAGGAAATCGAGCGTGTTCGAACGATAAAAAAAGTTCAAGCTCCAAGTTCGCGGGTTTTCCCCGGGCCGATTAAGCTGTGACCGGGTCACTCGGGAGCGCGATGCAAATTGAGCAATTTTATCGGCTGTGTTTCCGCAGGAAAAAAAAATAGAAAGAAAGAGAGCGAGAGAGAGAGCGTGTGTGTGAGAGAGTGAGAGTGGTAGAAAGAAAGTCAGAGGTCCGTTGCATGCATCCCGCGAGACACACGAAAAACACGCACCGGCACAGGATCCCAAATCTCTGTTCGAACAATATTTTCACTTGTATGCATCCGCATTCTTTTTTCTATCCGTTCTTCTTCTTCGTTACTTTTTTCTGTTCACGATTTTCTCTCTCGTTTTTTTTTTCATTTGTCTCTCTTCGTTCGTTCTCCTATTATACGATTTTGTTTTCTCCGTTTCGGAACACACGATGATTTTCTGTCCATGGCGCCCGACATGTCGAACGATGACGCCCGAGTGGCGCCCGATGAAAATGGGAGCTTCGTCGTTGTCACGTTTCACGACCGAGCCACCTTCGTGCATTCCAATCGCCGTCGAGCTCAGATTTATGGAATCCCGAAGGCGCCTCGTGCCGTGAATTTGACTTCTTGAATCACTGCTGCGAAACCGCTGGAAAATAATTACCGAACTGTTCGAGGAGTTTGAAACAGATTTCTATTACCAGAAACAGTCTCCGATAATTTATTTGTATTTTATTCTTGCGATACTGATCTCTGATACTGTTCTTTTCAGTTACAAATCCGTTTAAGCTTCTATGAACGCGTTTTTAATTCCACAAACTCTGAAATAAAATATTCAACCAACGGTGACGAGTTTAGAGTTATATTCGACAGTTTCAAATATTTTGATTAGAATTTTGATTAAAGCAGTAGGCTCGACGAATTAAGAAATTATGCTCAGTCAGAAGACTGAAAAAGTATATTCCCGGAATTTTTTTTTCGGAAACTGTATTCGACAAGGATCTTTCTATTTCAGATAGCATCCGATGGTCTTCTAAATAAGAAAAAGAATAATTTTGAGTGAAAAGTAGCCGATAAATTACTTTATTTTGGACTTTTGATTGAGCAGAGTGTCTTAAGAGGCCCCTTTTTGAACGTCGCGCGCTCGGGTGCTCGTGTAAGCGGAAGCAATGGAAGACATTGGAAAGGCATTTAAGAAACAGGCTATCAGTGACAGAGACACCGAGGAGTGGCGCCCTGGATAGAAGGTTTTAGTCAGCACTGGTCGCGGACCAGTCACCAGGCAGCTTCCGGCCTGATGGAAAGTCTGTGAATTGTTCTCAGGGGTGGGTGTCTACATTTCGAGGGTGGAGGAGGGTTCGGTGGCCGAGCGGGCTGGACTCAGGCCAGGAGACACCATCTTGGAGGTGAACGGCACACCCTTCCGGTCGGTAACCCACGAGGAGGCCCTCACAGTGAGTTTTAACTTTCATTTTCCGAAGAACAACCTGCAGACACAGTTCGCAAACCGTAAATCATCCTCCCGTCCCCGTCCATATTTCTGGCAACCGCACCCGCTAAGATCAACGATAATGCCCAAAAATTCCGCCACTCTGTTTACTTATTTCCCTCTTACTTGGACCAACGTCAAACTACCACTATGTCTTCCTGTTTCCTGCTTCGTCCTGACTATAAATTCGCGGATGCTCCTCGTAAAAATAATTCATCTTTCACGACGTCTGCTAATAATCGTACAATGCACTCCTTTGGAGGACATGTTTGTAGCTTGGTCTGAATTAAAAAAGTTTTTAACAAATTCATTCGGTTGCAGAAACTGATAGATTAATAATACAGACTTAATTTTGCCCAATTTTTATATACACGTGACCTTGAGTGACCTTGAAAAATCACATTGAATAATTATCATTAAAGGTGTAGATCATAAGGTCTACAATCATCAATTGTTCAGAAAATGCACACATATTTGAAATGATCGATGGCGACCTTCAAATGTAAACGTATTGGTACTCTAAGAAAATTGTTGGTTACCACAACAAGCCGCAATAATAATTTTATCAATCGAAAGTAGTACAGTGTTAAAAGTAACGTATAGTATCGGACTATGTAGTAGTAGTGTCGGTGCATTGTAGATCATCGGAAGGCTAGCAATTTTCGCGGCCGAGTTGGGAGGACCAATGGCAGTGACCTTGAACCAGAAGTCGACTGAGGATTCTCTTCCAGTTGGAGTAGCTAATATTGAGTCACGTAACTCAAGGTCGTTGCTATAAACTCCTGCAATCTCAAGATCATAGATAATCGACCCTGCTGATCTCTGGTTCGTCCCTACACTTTTCCAACAACCACTTGAGCCTCCGACATGTAAAAACAATCGAATGAAGTGGAGGGTTTGCCTAAAAATAACCATACTGACGCTGGTAAACACACTAACAAGCCTCCATTCACATTTCTTGTCGACTCAGCGCACTTCTTTTACATTGAGATGCATAAATCAAATTTATATTATACTAGCTGACACGACAGACGTTGTCGTGTTGAAATTTGAATAAATTTTGTTTGTGATCGTTTTATATTACGCATATCCATCGTGAGTTATGGTCTTGAGTTCATACAAAAATCTCGTAGAAAAAAAGCACTTTCATTTTTTCCCGAATCTTCCATTTTTCCGGGCTACTTTTCCAATTTTTCTTTCCCTAAAAACCTTATTCGGACTATTACGAACATTTGTTTTTTTAAATTAGCCAAATCGGTCCAGCCGTTCTCAAGGGATGCGCTTACCAACGAACAGCATTTAATCTAGGTGCACGGTAGTGCACCAGCCAAGTTCTCGCATTACCTCCTTTTATATGAAACAACTTATCCGTTTTTTAGAGGCTTGTAACTCGGAACTGGAGTTAAAGGGAGAGATGTAATTTGGTACACTTGTTAAATGCTATCATGACTCAATATTGACAAAACATTAGTCTTCCAACTAGTTTAGAAATTTAGCCCTCCATATTTAAGTCTTTAAAAATTAAATAGTGTTCTTTCAAACTAATTTTTAGAAACACTTTTTTTAAGTATTGCAAGAGGTATTTCTAAGCTAAAGAACTTGGCCGTATTTTGTTTGATCTCACAACATTTTACGGCTATAGAGAACTTGGCTCCTATTTACAAGATTTTTTTGTTGGGTTTTTATTTATATATGTAGATGACAATATGATCGAAGGAATCGGACAATGTATTCGGGTGTGTCTGATAGAAGTTTAATCGAGGTTATTAATCAGTGGAACGAAGGTACCTAAGCATTCCTTGTATCGCATTCGTCATGTCGAAACTCGGCCCCCGGCGCGTCCTATCGAGCCGTTCGATTTTGGAACGTTTCCCCAAACACGGGAGCCTGGCTACGTGCCTAATCGCAATTAAAAATCGCCGTTTAAATTATCCTGGCCGGGATGGCAATTCCCGTCCAATCGATCCGAGTCGTCCCGTATTTATGAGTGACCTTAGAAGTTAGAGAAACCCCATCGATTGCGGATGCCGACTCGGCCGAGGCTCTCAAGTAAATTACAGGGGGTGGGGTACACGATTCCCCTCGATTCCCGTTATCTGGCGAGCGTATCGGGTCACTCACTGAGTCAAGTGGTTGCTCCTTGCCTTCCGCTCCTATCCTTACTATCGAAAATAATATTTTCTATTTCTCAAGTAACTCTCAAGTAAACTTACCCCTCAAACACGGACAAATCTTGAACATTTCTCATATTTTCCTATTCTTTAATTCTGACAATACTCGATCATATTCTAACTCTTATTCGGTGGTTATATTGTACGCAAAAGTGCAATAAATATGAACTGCTTGGCAAACTTTCTATAGTCGCTGCAAGAAGTTTCAATGACTGTAGGGGTTGGTGCTCCCCTTTCTCTTGGCCTTCTTCCGGGGTGCACTTTCAGAATTTTTGTTGACTAAGGCCCTCCCGTCCACGGAGCGTACGTCATAGACGCGTACGCGACAAAATATCGATTGCTGTACTATTCAGTGCTGCGACCAATGTAAAATAATTGACGTCTGTCCACAAAGCGTCATCGTCGCAAAAATAATTATTTCGTGAAAAAAGGTGGATGGCATTTATTATTAGCATAGATTCTGTTTGTAGAATCTTTGTTACAGGGTTGAAGAACATTACGGAATTTTCATGCTTTGACTGACTAGTTGTTTACAGTTTCCAGCTGTCTTTAATTAAAGGGGCCGAACGAGGCCTATATATTTCTGGATGGTTAGTGAAAGAAAAAAATGGCGCTTTGAGGCTCTGTGGCAGTTTACGTCGTTTAAAATCGATTTCCATTGATGTCACAGGACGCTTTCCGCGACCCTTTGATCTCTTTTCAGAATTATTCGGTAGACACTCTGTCGCCCGTCCTTCGGATTCATTTCTGTGTCACTAGGCTATTTTTTAAAAGTACTGAAACGTGTAATTTGCAACTGCAGTCCGAAGTACAAATAAAAAATTCGTGATTTAGTAGGTTCAAGGATTAAAGCGACATTAAGGAAGAAAATGACTGGAGGATTTCAACTAGTATCAAGAGACAGAACGAATTTTCCAGTATTTTCCGGTATATTAATTCTCTGGAAGCGAATTCTTTCCCCTCACTTCGAAGGTTTGTGTATATCTCCGTTTTCGCTGAGATCAGCCGTTTGTCGAGATCCCAGCTGAGGAAGCATTTGGCAGGATTCGCCCCCGTATTTAATTTAACTTCTAAGCAGCTCGTAGAGATTATGGAATATTGGAGGTGTACAGAACTCGCTTATAGCGAAAGTTTCAACGACGTTATCGTTGTTCGCGGGGGCAGTTTGTCTCGCCAATTTTCTTGGAATCTCTGTTGGAGACACGTAGCCCTCTTGGGGGAAACAAACGTCTGAGGAAACGAAGAAATCTCGACGACAGCAATTGTGCTGGATGTTCCACACCGCGGAAATTGATGCGAATAAACCTTGCCATTTTTCCGGACAATGAAGTTATACATTGAGCTATTCCTAACAAAAACTTTGCAATTCTTTTTCGCTCTTTCGGAATCCTAATATAATTTCGAAGCATTTAACCCATTTGAAAAAAAAGGAATTTTTCCATGGGTTACAAACTCTCAACGTGTGGAATCCATTTTTCACACTTCCTCAGTAACTTTTCGACACCATTTGACAGTCGAAAATTCTTGCCTCGAACTTTCGAATTCCTACGCGAGCCCAACAATTTTCTCTCGCCTCAAGCATTCCGTAAAGTCCAAAAAATTGACAAGTTCTTCCATATTTCGTGCATCAACCCTCCGGGGGTTGGAACGCTGAAATTCCCGTTCCCGATATCGAGTTTGCCGAGAGTAAAAGTTTCATGCAAAATTGCCTCGGCGCGGCTAAGAAAACGTAGGCGGAGCTGTTGGTCCGAGTTGATGGAGGGTTGCGAAATTTTCGCGATGTCGGGCGAGGGAGAAGAGATATGTGAGAGGGAAAAATTTTTGGGAACAGCTAGGAGGGACTATTGACTGGCCGAGATGGAAAGGAGCGTCGCTCGGAGCCACGCCACAAGTAATCTCTGGTGTAAACGCTTCTGATGGGTATCTCTGGATCCGGTGGCTCGTCATACTCTCACAGAAGCTCGGCAGCTTCTAGACAAAAGCCCGTCGACAATGGGCCATCAGAGTATCGGGCTGTCTCGGTGAAGAGGCACCTAGCTGCGCGAAAACTACCTCGGAAACTTCGCATGTTCCGACGGCTTTTTTTATTGGTGGGACCCACTTCGGCGACGGTTTCGGCACTTTCAACGAATTAAAAATATTTTACCGTACAATTCTGCAATATTGGAAATGGCGCCACGTTCACTGAACGCTCGAGAACGCTTCATCGTTGCTTCCGATTCTGTCCAGATAAGCGGTTCGATTTTTTAAGTGAAAAACTTTTGCTAGCCAGTGAACAAATCTGATCCGTCACGCTCCGACGTGAAACGTTATTCGGGTAAACTCAGAGGAGTCGAGTTTTATGCGGGACAGTATTGATCTACTATTTTAGCTTCATTTTTTGAGAGTACAATATTTTTCCATAAATGTCCCAAACGTCTGATCTGTAAATGTTCCATATCTATCCCTATTACTGCGGTGTATACCCCCTTGAGGTATACCCACGACAGGCTTTGGTCGCCGAGAAGTATGACATCATGCGACTCGGGTATATAGGTGAGATCTTCATTATTTTTTAATGGAATTTTCACTAACATATTCGTGGAATTTTTATAATGCGAAATGATACCAAATATGATATAATTCCAATGACGTTTACTTGTGTAATAGACAATTAAAGTTTCGAGCGCAAGGAAGGAGACGCTATCCTTCCTTGCGCCCGAAACTTTAATTGTCTATTACACAAGTAAATATCATCGGAATTATACCATATTTGGTATGATATTAATTAGAAAAATGCCACGAATATGGTCATCGAAGTCCCATAAAAAATAATGAAAAATAAGGAAGTTGGAAATTTGGATCCTGAAAATGGTCCTTCTCTACGTTCGACAAATGTCAAAGAATACTGTCCCTGGCGCTTAAATGTCCCTCGGCAGACCCATGCTGGGGACTTATATGGATAAAATACTGTACATTAGCTGTTGGAACAAGTTCCGAACATTATTATTGTATCGTGAGCTTCATTCTGTATCCCAGAAACGTAGTGAGCGACGTTAGCAGTTAAATATTATTTGCCGTCGAGTTCCTCCGAAGGTCTAACGCGATAAGAGCGCAGAGTGCCGTTGAAATCGTGAAGCATCGTCGGCGCAATATCTCTAGAAGCAAGTCGAGCCCGATGTTTGTTGTGCCTCCGATTGATATTGCTCCCAGTTGTCTGTGCGAATTCACTCGAACACATCGGTCGTCCCTTTTCCCGCCGTCCCGGAAGTTACCGTATCTCTGGGAAACTCGGAGAAATTCAATCTCGAGAGATTGCGTTCGAAGAATCCTCACGGCCTTGAAAGTTGTTCCACGTTTCGCCGAAGTGGACACGTAAGGGAGCCAGTCGAGCAGGATAAACAAGATTGGCGACGCGGAAAAATGAAAAAGTGAAACCTTGAAGTGCTTCGTCTCTCCAGGATCCTCGGACAAAGAAAAATGGCACCTTTTGCTACCGTTTTAGCCGCGTCGCGTCGCCATTCATCCTTGCGTGCATTTCTTACGTCAATTCTTGGATCATTTCAGAGTTACTTCAATGGTTAATTAGTCGAATATTTTTTATACATTGTAGTAAAAATGTAATAGAACTTTTAAAATAATTTGTATTAATTTCTAAATACTATCGTTCCTATTTTTATATGAATGTGATTGTCCAGTGGTGAGGTGTGTACAGATTGTTGGTTGCTCACCATTGAATTAACCTATTGTATTGTTTATTCACTTGTTTTAAAATAATGTAAATTCTTTTATAATAACACAGTTTTACATTTAAAACTCTATTGTTTTATTATAAAAGAATTTACTACATTTA
Organism: Lasioglossum zephyrum; assembly: GCA_028455615.1. NCBI lineage: Eukaryota > Metazoa > Arthropoda > Insecta > Hymenoptera > Halictidae > Lasioglossum > Lasioglossum zephyrum. Next base: position 2,140,351 of record CM052327.1, on the reverse strand, counting down.
GTAAGTTACATTTCACTCATCCACCATCCACAATCATCCTAGTGTAGAATTGCACGTTCTGGCGACGACCTTCCCCCAAAATGGCTGCGATCTGAATAGAACTCGGCTGTTGGGAAACTCTGAAGACTCGCGAATCATTGTACACGGATGTCGCGTAGAACCGGTTGAATCGTTTCCACTGATTCAATTCGTCATTAAGAATTATTGGAGTATAAAATGGCCGCGCGATACAGACCGTCCTGATTCTGAAGTAGTGGAGATTAAAAGTGTGCTTCCTTTTTGTTTTTTTTATTATCGGCGCAATCGATACAGAAAATCGCGATGAAAGGAGAAATATGAAGAGAAATGTACAACCAGCGGAGATTTGTTAATTAACGAGTGGATCAGCCTTGACCCGAATGTCCCCCGGAAATTGGAGGAGCCGCGGCGTTTCGTTCTTTGAACGATCGCGATGAGTCAAATGGTTGACCCAGTTCGACGATCCACGGATTAAGTTTCCGGTTCTGCCCCGGCTGTGCCACAGGATAACACTGTCACCTACTCGTTACCATGATCGAAACGAACTACTGTTGATCCAAGGTCTTTTTATTATTAGGTTCCGGTTTTCGGCCGGGCGCTGAGTCGCTAACTTCTACGTCGTCGCGAATTCCGTCGAGGCGAACAAACATGACGGGGATGAAAATTTGTTCGATTCAACGAAGTACAGCGAAACTGAATTTACCCAGAATTTGAATATGAATCTGCCTGGTTTGAACTCCAACCTCGGAGACCAAAAATTATTTCGCGCGCAAGCTGAACACGATTGGTTAAATTGCAATCTGGGATTAAAATTTAAGATCGCTAAATGTTTAACCAAGATCGAATTTACGATCCGATCGCTTAATCAAAATCTCAATTTAAATTCGATGTTCTCGAATTTAAATTTCCGTCACTTTTTTTCATTCAATTTCGAATCCGAGTTAATTTTAATGTTTCAAACGGATTTCCAGTACACGATGATGGGCGTTTAAGGCCGTTTACATGAAACTCTTTCTCTGTTAAATTCCAGTGCAATTAAGCTCGGGAATAAATGTTTGCACTTGCATTTCGTTCTGTTTAACCCGTTGATTATACACGGGCGACGCAAATGAAATTTTTCTGTCGACGTATCGAGTGTACAGAGCTTTGGATTTTAATTCTGCGAAAATGGACGATTTAGGGGGGAATTAAAGTAGACACGAACTGTGCGAGGTTTTATTTCTTTAAATAAATCAACTAACTAGTTTTCCACGATCGAGTAACCAACCGCGACGAACGACCCACGAAAAAGTTACCGTAGAACGTAGCGTTCCTTAAATTTACCATTGCGCTAATGAATTCAGTAGAACAACGCGCCATAAATCAGACGAACTTTTCGCGCGACCCTCCCGATCCGTATTTCTACGTGTGTGCACGTATGTTCGTTTGCTGCGAACGTGTGTGAGTGTGTGTGTTTGGTTTGCACACAGGAGCTCTTGCTTGCACGTCTACGAGCCATTACGAAATAACGAGCTGCCGGCACCGTTACACTTTACGACAGCCGTGCAATTTAATCTGCCAGTTCGTCCAAACGTTTATGCCCGATCGATGTCAGACGAGACGCAGACTCGTGCCGGATGTCGGTCTCTGGGAAACCGCGTTTTAGTAAGGGAAGAAAGAAGAGGAAGAAGAGGAAGAAGTGGAAGAAGACTCGGTATGCCACCGATGCGCTCACGTTCAGATAACCCGCGACTTTTCTCGAGAATTTCTTAAGCGTCCGTTATCGAACGCTGCACTGTTCAAATAAATACAATTGGCTCGGCACGTTTCCACCCCTCGAGCCATAAAGTAGCACGAACCTACATTCGCGACGATGCACGCGAATTTTAGGACCGCGAATTAGCTCACAGAAAAATTCTATGAAATTCAATTAACTCCGAGAAAAGCATTGAAAAGCTACGATAATTAGAGGTATCACTATAGATCAGGTCTAATACTTGAATTTCGGTATTAAATTATTCAATATGTTGATAAAGTAGCCCGATAGGCAGTAGAAAAATCGACCAATGGTCAGACACTTATACAACACCTTGAAAAATGAAATATTTTAACATGTACTCCGTCATCGAACAACTATAAAACAACTCATTTTCCGCAGAAAACAAGCCACTTAATTTTCCACCGGACAGAGAAATCAGCAGATTTCTCCCGGAACAGATAAATAGCCTCCATTCTCCAGGCATTTGCAAATTTCCATTTGTATAGGGGCGAATCTCGAATTTCAGCAGCCCCATCTGAAATACTATTCCAGACACCCACGCATCCCCATAATTCCTTTCACCGGGGATAGGACGCTCGTTCCATTCGAGCGTCACGCGATAGTGAAACAAGAATGCGAACGACAACTGGGTACGCTCGGAAGCTGAACAAAGTTTTCGTGTTCCCCGCACGTCGCCATTAGCCCCTCGTCCTCCCACCGTTCGATTTTTTTCCTCCCTCGGGCGCGGGCGTCTCTGTTTCGCCTCGGCGTCGCGGCGCCAGGCATCCCGGCGTCCTCCGACCAGTCCCCCGTCATTTATTTTCTCTACATAATGCACGAAGCCGCCGCGGATGCTGCTTCACAGCCCCGGAAACGCGCTTTGCAAAGCTGTGAGAATTCAAACTCTTTTTTGCTGCCACTGCATGCATTCGGACTTGTTATTCCATGTGAACATTACACCAACTGAACAGTAACAACGTTAAGTCGAGCGCGACTTAATTAATTGTGAGCCACTTGGATTTTTAGAGGTACCTTTCCATTATGTCGGACGAAAAATGACCCGTCTTTGTTTCGGTGTTGTCTGAAGCAATAGATATCTTTTTAGTGTGTTCAGGCTTGATTCAATAGCGTGAACAAATTTTTATTGCATTATTAGGCAGCGAATTTTATCCACCTATGACATAAATTAATGGGTGGAATATAAAAATTGTAAAGACCTAAGAAGATTATTAACTCATTAGCTTGTTTGAAGCGTTCCGAGGCAAAGGAGAAACATCAACCATTAGTCAGACACTGGTAAAAGTTTCTCCAAAATTCAATGTTTCAACTCGTACTACCACTTTCTCAAATATACTCACGATTATTTAAGCACGGTTCAATATTATCAACAAACTTTTGCTGCATCCAGCGTTTAATGGTGCGCCATTTAATGATATCCGTAAAGAAGGTAAAAAAAATTTCGGTAAAATTTAAAAGGAGTCTGAAAGCTCTTTATTTACTGGAAATCTTTTAATAGGTTCTTCAACGACCGTGCTGCATTTTAAAGAAGCTGAGAATTTTCTTTCAAGAAACAAACGCGAAAGAAATGATTAGACTGCGTTAGTTGAGATACCTTCGTTCGCGAACGAAATTGCAATTACGTGTACTGAGCAGTAAATATGCAGAAAATTGGAATAAAAAGTCCAAGCGTAAATCGCGAACGGACAGGTCAGAAATCGATGGCTGATGCATGCATTTCAAAGTTTCAGATGTTCGAACTCCAAACAGTTCTATCAGTCCGAACTGTTTCATTAGTTCGAACTATTTCGTTAGTTCTGACTAGAGAGAATATTCGAACTAGTGGCGGAACTCGAACTGTTCGAACTTCGAACCATTTCGAACTTCAGTTAGAGCATTATTACGAACACTATAGCAAGCTGTGCCGAGTGCTCGCCCGTACGTGAAAATACACACACGTAGGGGACGATAGATCGATTCGAAATTGCTTTCCTTGCATCCCGTCTGCCTTGCTTCGAGAAAAAGACTGTTTGCTTTCGTTACTGTATCGGCGAACTTTTCTATTTTGCCTGCTAACCGGTTTCTTCTTGGATCCGTCGATCTCTTGGTCGATCATTCTACTTTTGTTCAATGTTCGTGGGGAGTTCAACCCCTTGGATCTTTAAGTAAATTCTCTTCTTCATACGTCTTTCAATACAAATTGAAGTGATGACTTTCCATCCCGAGTACAAGATTTTTTACGGCAGACATAAAATAATTGTTTAAAATAATTGTTCCAGCGTTTAGTATCTCACAAATATGGCTTGTTGTTGTAAATGATCGAACCTTTGCGCCGCGAATAAAAATTTGTAATATCCTGAAGATAAATTACGATCGATAACCAATTAATTAATTATTATAAAATAATTGTGTGACGTATGATCAATATAAAACTTTATAATGTTTATTATAAATTTGTGCAGAGTACGAATGCGTAATTAAAAATAATTTTGCGCAGATTTTTAGAATTCCGTGGTGTACTCGATTTGAAGGGAGAAATCACTGAGATCATGCTTCATATAATTAATAGGGACGACGTGATCATACTCGTGGCTCGTGCTCTCGAATCCTGTCAATCGCTCTGAATACTTTTCACTCTTAGGCTCGCCGTAATTAGGGCAGGCCGTCAATCAACGAAATGATTGACAGCCCTCCATGTGGAATCTCTTTCTGCGGAAAATGAGGTCTCTGATCAATGCACTGCTGACTATTCAGTTATAACAATCGTCGTGTGAGAATACGGTCAAATTTCCAAAACTTTCGCCAAAAATTATGGAACACCAAAAGCAACGAACACGTTTGAATAAACAAGAAAAATTTAATATTTCGTTTTACACAAAAATTCTCAGAAAACGCTGAAATGTTTCAACTTATAATAATAATAATTATTATTATTTATTTATTAATTCTCACTCATCCTTCCATCCATCTATCCATCCATTCTTCCACCCATTTATCGCTCTATTCTAATCTACCCTATCTTACATCCAATATTGCCTCTCCCTCTTTTCTTTTGATTATCTCCTTCCTTTTTCCCTCGACACTCCTCAGCCAGTCTATTGTCTCTCTCATTCTTCTACTTTATACAATCTTTTCTATGCTTACGTCTGTTCTTATCAGCTCTTCGCAATCCTCCGCCAGATGTATCAGTGTCCCCAGTTCTCTCCCGCACATCATGCACACTCTTTCTTTTCCTCCTTCCTCCAGTATTTATTTCCTTCCTCTATATTCCTATTCCATTATCTATCCATCCATTCTTCCACTCATTCATCGCTCTATTCTAATCTACCCTATCTTACATCTAATATTGCCTCTCCCTCTTTTCTTTTGATTATCTCCTTCCTTTTTCCCTCGACACTCCTCAGTCAGTCTATTGTCTCTCTCACTCTTCTACTTTGTCCAATCCTTTCTATGCTTAAGTCTGTTCTTATCAGCTCTTCGCAATCCTCCGCCAGATGTTTCAGTGTCCCCAGAATTAAATATGAAATATAACTATCATTTAAAGCGTTCTGTTTCTTTACGAAGTATTTTTACAAAACAATTTCTCTTGTCAGTGAACTATACCGGACAATAGCTCAGTTATCTAGAGTTAACTCGACAGTTGGCTCTAAAACCGAATATATGCAGAAATAACAGCGAGCCGTGCATAATGCAACAAATGCATTATATCCAGCTGTCTGGCCCGCGGCTATGTTGCCTCGGATCCCTTAATAACGATAATTCCTCGTTACCCATGTACTCCCGACAGAGCTACTCTAGCCCCGGGAATGGCATTGGGAATCATAACTAAGACACGAGGGGTTGTGTGGCTCCAGCCTCGCAACATGGTAGCTACGAAATCTCGCGCCGTTGTACATGCCCCCGGAACTGCTTTAATAGCCATGAAGTTATGAGTAACTCGACTGGTAGACTGTCCCCTTAAATTGCCGAAACGATTCAACGAACCAGAATTTTCTCCGAGGGTGGCGGAAGCGCCTCACGGTCATAAATTCCCGCCGTTCATCCCCTGTTGCAGGAAATACTTGACCCAGAAAAGTCGCCGCGAGAATTCGCGAATGTGATCGAACCCTTATCCGCGAACTAAATACCGATTGTCATGGAAATGCGTTCACCCTTTCGCTCCGACCCCTGGGACGTTTGCGAACTATACGGGGTGAGTTGCAAGTGCAAAACCACCCCAAACTTGCCAATGCAAATTGAGCGGTCCTTTATCGTTTTATACTTTGATGCCGCATTTTTTAGATGGCTCAATTTTAGAGAAGAAATAGAAATCGTTGTTCCATGAAACCACAATTTTCGGAAAAATTTTTATTAAGGGATAGTAATAGAATGAAATTTTTCATTTGTGATTGGGTGGTTACACAAATTTGCAACGTCTTTTACGAAGGAGTGGACATTATTACGCTTCGATTTCCAGTCCCAACCCTTTCTCTGTTACCCTTTTTCTCTCGTCGATTGGCATTCGCGGAACACTCGTGAACAGAAGAAATGTATTGCTGCGTTTTATTATCTCCGATGTTTAGGGGGCACTTAACCCAGAAACACGACACGAAATCGCGAAATGGCCGCGTCCAGATATCGGTTACGATCACGAAATATCCCCATATCTACACGGGGTGGCTTCGGTATCTGGGCCAAGCCATGGTTTCGCAAACCCTTCGGTACATTAAGCCATTTGGCAACGTAACTCTTGTTTCTAATGCAGCAGAAGCACAAGAAGTATGGGAGAAATCAGATTTTAAATCTGTGAATTGTTTTAAAAGAGTTTGATTAATTTTGAAATATTCAGTTCGTAGAACAATTTAAAAAATTTCTTGCACTATTTGTAGCATGTTAAAGATAGTAAAAGAACTTTCATTTTGCATAAAAATCATTCGTCAAATCAATTGTTCAAATTCAATCTCCGAGATACGTATTGTAATCAAAATTGACTGGAGCGAAAATAAATTTCTGTTTGACGTTTTCACAAGGTTAAGCTATTCTTTTTAGCGCGTCGTTGATTCGGCTATGTGTATAGAAGCTTTACGAAAAAGAGAGAGAGTGCAACAAAAGTTAGTTGTGCCGGTGTTTTTCAAGAGAAGCTGGACATTTTGGTCCCGTCGCGATGGTCCGTAAAATCAAGCGACCTTAATCAACAAAACTATGTTACTGCTCGTTAACCGGTGTCATGGAGAACGTGCGTCGGTGAAAAGCACTTGATCACTTCGCCTTTCCCCTGGCAACGTTGAAATTTTCACCATCGTGTACTCCACAAAGTGAATCTACCTCAGTCTACAATTTGCGAATTCATGAAATGGTTGAAGCTTGTTTCGATACGAAAGATCGTGCTCTAAATGAAAAATAATATTACCAATTTTTAGATCTGCACCAAACGAAACTTGCGATTAGTCTCCAATGTACAACGATTCTAATTATTTTATCACTGTATTTGTATATTTGTAAAATTGCTTTATATTGTTTATTTCATCGAACCGTTGCGCCGAAATCATTAATACTTTTCCTGATTTAACATTCATACGATCGATAACAATAACAACATTTCATCACTGTTACAGATTTTGCATTGAAACAATTGATTTTGAGTGGCAAACGTTTCCAAGTCCAATAGTTCGTCAAATTCAAACGTCAATTTCTAGAATCAGAATTGGGCACTCAAAAGTAACTCATTCATTTTTGTTAAGTAAAAAAGAAAACATGATCTGCGATATATGTAAAGTACCAGTTAATATAAATCACCTTATACTGGAATGCAAAAAGTATGAAAATGAAAGGAAAAATGCTAAACTGCCTGGATCATTACCCATTCTTTTAGGTTCTGAGGAACACATTGTCGGTGTTGCCCAATGTATAAAAGATACTAAGATGTACAAAATATTGTAAGAAAATGTACCGTGTTGCTAATTACCTTTGATGTTAAAGCAACATTAAATAAATAAATTTTAAAAAATAATTTTAAAACAAAAGACGACTAAAAATTATGACAATTAGCAGCAAACAAAATTTTTTACGCTGGTGAATGTGTTGACTCCAGGTTTTGTTTCACACGTGGTCCCGCCAGTTTTCACGTAGTTTCATCGAATTTTGAGGGACAGGCTTTTCTCACGGGCGTGTTTCCCGTTCATATATTCATTCGTCGGGATTCCTGACCCGCGAATGAAAAGATCTCCCCGATCCGTGAGCTTTAATGGAGCGATAAAGTAACACTTTCCGATCCCAATGGCGCGGCTAACTCGATTCCATCAGAACACGGACTTACGAGCTTCCCGGGGTGATGTGAAAAAGTCAATTTCATCGCTAAACTCACTTTTCTATGAACCAGCTGGGAAATTCATGCCAGTATCTCGATTGCCCGTCCGTTCTTCTTTATCCATCCTTCGTTTGCTTGTGCTTCGAATTTTCCAAAAATAGTTTTATCACAGTGTAGGAAATGTTCCCTGCGTCGCGCATATCCGTTTCCCGATAGCATACACGATTTTTCTGAATCGTTGAAATAAAAATGGGAATCAAAATTTTATTCCTAAACTGTTTCTTAAATTTCCTGGCGATTTACACGATTTTTGAGAGGTTCGTAAAAATATCGGATTTTATATGTCAAGTTACAGATTAATAAGTAAAATATTAATTAAATCCAACTGTTAACAATATTAACCAACGTACGTCGTTCTTAGCTTTTCTCTTAACTCACTTTTCTATGAACCAGCTGGGAAATTCATGCCAGTATCTCGATTGCACGTCCGTTCTTCTTTATCCATCCTTCGTTTTCTTGTGCTTTGAATTTTCCAAAAATAGTTCTATCACAGTGTTAAAAATGTTTCATGCGTCGCGCATATCCGTTTCCCGATAGCGTACACGATTTTTCTGAATCGTTGAAATAAACATCGAAATCAAAATTTTATTTCCAAACTGTTTCTTAAATTTCCTGGCGATTTACACGATTTTTGAGAGGTTCGTAAAATTATCGGATTTTATATGTCAAGTTACAGATTAATAAGTAAAATATTAATTAAATCCAACTGTTAACAATATTAACCAACGTACGTCGTTCTTAGCTTTTCTACTATTAATTAGGGGTGGTATCGTAGTGAATCACGGGAAGACTGATAGTCCCCGGTTATCTGCTGATGTCCGGAACGTGTACCGTGTTCGCGGGTGGTTCTCGAGGAATCGAATCGAATCGAAGCTGTCCTCGGGACTTGTCCGAAAATACGTGCACGATAGGACAGCCCCGTGGGAGCGGCGTGTGACGTCGCCGAACGGAAATAGTCCTGGCCAGGACACGATAACGAGTTTCGACCGAGTTGGCTCGCGGCTTCACGCGCCCTTCGACCTCATGAATTATTTATTTAATTGGCCCCCAACCGGAAGACAAACGGCGGACAAGAATTCGCCGAGCATACGACACACAGGACGTAGAAAGTCGACCGTTTCTCAATGGTCTCCAGCGTATCGTAATTTACACTGCTGCTTTGGGGTAGGTCCGTGTCCTCCACCCTGTAACCCTTACTGCGACCTTGAACACTTCGGTGAAGAGGGAATGGTTTCACTGGGTGAAGTATTTACAGGGTGTGTCTTCGGGAGAGTTTGATTTGTCTGGTGGACTTACGATTAATTGTTTGATTGTGCTAGTCGAAACATTGTGGATTCTTGTATGAATATCCATTTTTCATAAAAATGTTTGTATTAATAGCAAGATACAGCAGCTACGAAGACATTGTTTCTTTTAATAATCAGTTTATTGAGGAACTTTTACGGAGGAATATTGTATAAAGAAATAAGTGGATGTGTAGTGAGCAGAAAAAAATAGTAAGGTTGAAGAGTGGTTGGAGAAGTTGAGGAAAAAGAGAGAAAAGAGAGCATAAATAAACTAAAGAGAATACCCAACCAAAAAAAATGCAAAAGTGAGGGAATAGGAATTATTATATAAAGAAACAATTTATTTGTGCAGAAAGGAAATGTTTCTCTTGTGGTGAACATGAAACAAATGTACTAGTGGTCGTTATTAATATTACAAATGTCGTCTTCAATTTTATAACGTTGTGCATACCATAAATGCATAAAGATCATTCTATAAATTGCAGAAAATTGAGTGAAATTATTTTTCCTTGATACTTGATCTTTTGAAATGTAGAAGGGAGCTCGTTTTCGAGGAAGATTGGAAGGATTTTTTTCGTTGATCGGATACTTGCCAGCGCATAAAGTGGAAACGCTGTTACTCTTTCTTAATGTACGTGTCTTCTATCGATCATTTAGAATCTTGGAGTATTACAAGTGTTAAGACACCATGTACGCGGCATAAAGAATTTACTACTAGCTTGAAAGAGTTTTATAGACTGTTTTAATACCACCGTAAAGTTTTCAGGTACCTCACCTTTTCACTTCATCTTCAGTTATATTAAGTGGACTACGGATACCCGTGATTTATGGCAAACTGAAGCGCTCTAAAAGTTTTCAGGAATTCGAATATTCTGCTGCATTATTTCCAGCTTATTACAATTATGAAAAAAACGAAATAAAAGTCCATGTAGCTCCCGTAGCTTCAAAGTAATGCAAACAATTTTTATTTGCGACAGACGTTGTCCTATCCAAATTTAAATATATTGGTTTGTGATCGTTTCGTGAATTTGTGAAACGATATTGGAAATGTGTAAACAAAGTAAAAATAAGAAACATCCCATAGAGAAAAGCACTTTCTTTTTTTCTCAAATTTTCCATTTTTCCAGGCAACTTTTCCAATTTTTCTTTCTTTCTGTTTTTATTTAAAAAGCATTTAATTTTTCTTTATATAGATAGATGAAGATAATTCTAATTATAAACATACCAAATTTTGTTCCCATAAAAGGAATAGAATATAATTTTAGAAAATAATGTAGGAGCGAGATTTTGAAAATCTTTTGCGTGCGTTTGATTGTATTTTTTGGTTAAGTTTGTATCGCATCGATTGACTCACGCATACACACACGATACACACATACAAATACAATCGAACATATGCAAAAGATTTTCAAAATCTCGCTCCTACATTAATGACTTTGTAAATGTAATTCTTTGTAAATGTAATTGAGAAGATTCCGACTTGAAGTCTGAGCTGCAATAAACAGATCCGGTGGAGTGTTTCCAGCAGAAAGAGGACACTCCGCAACAGTTTAAACGAAGCTATAATTGCGTAACGGAGAAGAAGTACCTATGTTGAAAAATTCTCCGATTCAGTGGGGAATGCTGACTTGTTAATTTTCTGCCGACAAGAGACTTCGAACGGTGGGAGCAATTGTCAAGGGAGAGAGACAGTTATTAATCCAGCGGCGTTGGATGGATGCTGCTTTATTCTGCAGTTTCGACCGTAATCCGTGACAGATTCCCATCTGCGAAAAGGGGGAGCCCAAACGATTGCTTAACTACGGGAACAGGGAGAGAGAGACAGAGAGAGAGGGAGGGAGAGGAGAGAATCTGTTTCACAAGGAATATTGTCCAGGACATCTCGCGCAGGACCGCGTTATTATCGCGGTCGTTCTCCTTGTGCAGCGATGCGGATGCAAAACGGGAGCGTCTCGCGTGCTCGCCGACGATTAAAAAGTCGCCCAGATGCTTATCCGTAATAAACCCGGCGCAAGTTCATCCGAAACCGTACGTTTCCCAGCCAATTACCTCCCTGCGAAGTGTACACTGTTCCCAGGCGATCGGGCGATTTCTCTTCATCCCTTCGATTGCAATTCTGCCTATTTCGTTGCAAAATAAAAATAGCCTTGCAGTCGCCAAAAAAGGAAGGTTAATTACCATTCTTGTGTTTTAAGGTTGTAAATCAATTTTTGTGTACCTTCCTTTCCTGGCGACTGCAAGGCTATTTTTATTTTGCATTAATATGTATACAGGGTGAGTCACCAAACGTTTGTACCTCAAATATCTTTGTTGTTTCTAAAGATACGTAAAATATGGTAAGGACAAAGTTGAATAGCACAATGGGGCTGACACGATGCAAAAAAAAATTTTGTTTTTATGTCATTTTTTTTAAACTGACTTTTTAAAATGGAACCACCCTTTTTTAAACACCTACAATGATAGTCCCTTTCATTAGGAATTCAGTGACTATAATTAGTCCAAGGTCATTCAAGGTCAAGGACAGAAAAAATGTATAAAACTAATATGGAAGCAGAATACGTTTATCACGGTTGAGACTTGTAGGAAATAGTAAACATACTATGGTCGTAGTTAAAGTAAACATACTAAGGCCCTTCAATGTTATTCAGCATTCTTATTTACTATCAGTATGTTTCCAAATGCGATTCCGCTATGTTATATTCAATGACTGAAAAGTGTGATATGATCACGATTTACTGTGAATGTAAACAAAATGCAGTGCAGGCCCGATTACTTTATGAAGAAAGGTACCCCAAGCGAAACACTCCTTCTAGGCAGAGTTTCATTAATACGTACAGGTTGTTTCGAAGTACTGGAATTGTACATGTAAGACAGTTTTGCCAATTTTGTTAGAAGATGTCCCTTTACAAAATCGCTACGATATGTGGTACCAACATGACGGTTAAGACGGAAAGATATTTGAGGTACAAACGTTTGGTGACTCACCCTGTATATATTACAAGATATTCTTAAAATACTCAAAAGAGCTATTCAGCGATTAGCTCAACTCTCTCCATCGTCGGATCCAATTATCCCCGTCAAACCATGAGCTAATTCCAGTCGATTAGAAATTTTTTTAACAGTCCTCCAGGGGCAAGATTCAATTTATTAGCCGCGATTCTCCGAGTGCTCGCATACTCGTTTTGAGTGCACTCAGGGAGCAGAAGATTGACTCGATCCTCTTTCGCGAGGTCGCCGGAGAGTAGTCAGGTTCCTAGACACAATGAATTCCCGCAGTTTCATTTGTAAAAAAATTCCTGCTGGATCCTGAAGGATCTCCTTTCACCGACGTACGGTGACGCTTGTGCATAGTTCGCATAGATATGACAAAAATTGCATCTTCGTCCGGCCAGAACCGTAGCATCCTAAGGACGTGGATCCGGGCTGGGTCAAGGATAGGCAGGATGTGACGTCACGGCCCGCCAGGAGATCGATATCCTAGCTACCGTGGCGGCGTCACCGCAAAACGCACTGTCTGCTCCTTGTTGACTTTGCACGTGCCAATTTTCGTCGAGCGTGCGCTGCTACAGTTTATACATGCCCGGCAATCTATTCCTTGGCCAGGGAACAGGTGTTCTACGATCTACATGTTGATCTTTCGACGTACCGTGTTGTCGCAATTAGATCTCGCGCCTTCGAGCCGCTGCTCTTGTTGACATTTTTTGATCGCCAAGTCCAAATAGAGATTTATACCATGTTAGTAATGCTCGAGATGATATGAATATTCTGCTCACCATACTCAAATTGAATTCAACTGAATCTTCTGTTTGTGTTTTATTTGTGGATTTTATACATCCATGGCCGAAATGAGTACATCGAAGAAAGAATTTAGAAATACTATTGCATTATTTCGAACAAGTCTCAATTATTAATGTGACCCTTTAACCTCGACTCTCTTCTCAGAGACACTATCAATTTTTCCGCTTTATGTATCACGAAATTAATGCATGACAATTTTAAGTCTGGGTTGACTGAATCTTCTGTTTGAATTTTATTTGTGAATTTTATACATCCATGGCCGAAATGAGTACATCGAAGAAAGAATTTAGAAATACTATTATTTCGAACACGTTTCAATTATTAATGTGACTCTTTGACCTCGACTTTCTCCTCAGAGACACTATCAATTTTTCTGCTTTAAGTATCATGAAATTAATGCATGACAATTGCAAGTCTGGGTTAGATGTCTGAATCTTCTGTTTGTATTTTATTTGAGGATTTTATAAATTTATAGCAGAAATTAGTACATCGAAGGAAGATCTATTATTTCGTATTATTTCGATCGAGTCGACTGATCCCTTAATTTGCAGCTTCTTTGCTAGTATCGTTGAACTGTTACGAGTGGTTATAATAATTAAATGTAGTAGCAGTTAGTCTTGAGATTTTGGCTAATTTCTTGAACAATCCTTCGATTTGGTCTAGTGGTTTCAGCCCCTTTGAAATTGCCAATATCGTGGAACTATTGCTAATGGTTCTACTAGTTAAATATAATAGTTAAATGTAGTAGCGTTAGTCTTGAGATTTTGGCTAATTTCTTGAACAATCCTTCGATTTGGTCTAGTGGTTTCAGCCGCTTTGAAATTGCCAATATCGTCGAACTATTGCTAATGGTTCTACTAGTTAGATTTTGTGGTGGTTAGCTTTCGGCTAATTTCGTGAAGGATAATCCACCGGCGTGTTCGCTGGTTGGTTCGAGGAATAATACAGAAATCGTTTTGTTCCTCGTTGACCTGACACGCGCCGATTGTCCCCTGTGTTACTTGCCAAGGCTGCCTCGGAGGAAACCCTTCACGGACAATGATTTCTTTCAGTTTGCTGAGGCATGACATGTATAAGCGATCTATTCTGAGGTCGACCACGAGAAATCGTTCCCCCAGTGATACATATCATGGATTCTTTTGCATAAGAGGACCGTTCTAAATCTTGAATGACGTACAAAGAGACAGCCTTATCGACTTGACACTCTGATAATACGCTTTTTCCCCGTTTCGCGTTGGCACGGTTGAACGTTCGGCTGCATCCACACGATATCTTCGATGGACAACTTGATTCCCTTCTTAATTCGACTGAGTTTTGGCAAGCGTAACGTCAAATCCTCGTTCGTAAATGTTTTCTCGTTTTTTCTTCAATCTCTTCTTCTTATTCTATTGAATTAATAACGCACAATAAATTAAAAATTACTAAATAATTACTTAATTCAATAAATTATTAACTGCTTTTAATTTCTGTGTAACGTGGCACTTGTTCAATTTTTTCAACATTCCCTTAAATTAACACTCACGTACAACGTGCAACAACAATTTGTCAGTGTATAACAAATAGACTTTGTAAACACGTTAGCATTGTCTACCTGTCTGCCTCCATTTGAACTACAAAGTCCATTGGATACATGCAAACAGCATCCGCTAATGAATCAGAGATTCACTGGAATACAACGGGGTTAATTATTCATAGTTTCATTACAGTAATCCAGAGTATCAGGAGTTTGAAAGCTCAGAACACAGAAACGTTCTTTCAATGATATATTAAAATCACAGGACTGAAAAATTAATAAATAAAATTCTACAATTCTTTCCTCTATGCAACATTAATTCTGAATACTAGTTCCCCTATCATACTGTCTTGCCTAAAGGTGTGGAAGCCGCACAATATCGTAGGTATTAACAGGCCCACAAGCCTTGTCCCATATTCAAACGACGATACGATCCTCTTAAAACGACGCTATCAATTAATTATGCACACGTATTCCCTTCGAGCCTAGCCCTAGCCATCCTTATCATATCAATCCCAAACAAAGTACTTAATTTATACAATTTTTAATTTTGTCACATCGATGAACAGATATTTTTAGTAGCGTCTCTGATCTTTATCTCAGATGCTGAAGTCCTGCAGGACCCTCAGCATGACGGTTCGAGGCCCAGCGTTGGATCCTCGTTGCAGAGTCGGTCATCCGGTGTGGTCCACTTCCGGTCGCCAACAATCCTGCAGCTGGATGGATCGTCAAGGTCGTCCTGCATCACCACCGCCTGTATACCCACCCAGAGACTCAAGGTATTGTCCAAGGACAAGGAAGGTCGAGCTCTGCATCGAACCCGGCCAATCGCTTGGCTTGATGATCAGAGGCGGCCTTGAGTACGGCCTTGGAATTTACGTCACCGGGGTCGATAAGGACAGCGTGGCCGACCGAGCTGGTCTCTTGGTGAGAATCGCCGAAATAATTTTTTCACAAGCCTATAGAAACATCAGAAAGATCCATTTATTTAAATTATTAGGGGAGAAAATGCACTTTCATGTAACTGCTGTTTCTTACAATTGACTTGGTCAAGTTTTATCAACACTAAACCGACCATCACTGGTAAAAATAACCGGTTCCAGATTTTTTACTTCACGATTGTTGCTATAATGAAAATAATTTCGTAAGAAATAGTTGTATGGATATCTTTAGTGGAGTATATATTGCAATAGGAGCTGCACAAAGCCCAAATAAAATCAATCTAGTAATTATTACAAGGGAACGTGTACCAGTTACTTTTAAGGCTTGGTAGGTTTAATGGTAAATATATAAGTCATATTATTACGTACATGTCCGCACCATCGTTTCCTTTCTGGAGATAACCGAGCATCGTTTTTGTCCGAATCTACGCAAACGACAAAAGCGAATGGAGTGTCAAAAAACTGGTTACCAGAGGTTCCAGAGATTCGCTCAATCACTGCGGAGCCAGTCTAATGAGAACGAAAGCCGCAGGCGAATCTACAGTAAGTGCTTGTCTATCAAATCTTCGCGATCGTTAGCGACGGAGCAATCAAGTGCCATTTCGATCCACTTTCGCAGACAAAGTACGCGCCCCCGGTCGATCGTCGTAGACTAATTAATTCTTGGCGACATTGGGTTATCCAATTAATTAATTCACTCCTTATTCATGAACTTAATGTTACGGACATCATTCTATCCGCCCTCTGGACCGTATTATAGGACTTTAAATCCCGTTTCTCCTTCCTATTCAGTTCTTTTTACGTAAATATGGAATGATAATAATAATAGTACTTTTCGTTGGATAAAAATGATGAATTTCGTGTTTTAACCACGAGAACCCAGACTAAAAATGAACATGAAACATGAGAGTGCAATTTACTCGGCCTGTGGCTCTTGTTATGCAGTCTTATTAATTACGTTTTCTACGAACGAAATATTTGGAGGAGAATTGACGTTTGTTGGTGGTGGGTCGTTTTTAAGATTGTTTGAATTTTTTGTTTACAGGTGGGCGACCAGATCATCGAGGTGAATAATCAGAGCTTCGAGGAGGCGACCCACGACGAGGCGGTGCAGATCCTGAAGACGAACAAGAGGATGACCCTGCTGATCCGTGACGTCGGGAAAGTGCCCCATTCGTGCACCACCAGCCAGCCGATCGTGATGCCAACGTCCAGGTACTCGGACCACGATCCCTTGCTGCTGGAGAGCCCTGGCAACCATCGTCCGCCGAGTCCCTCGTAAGAAACAGTTCTTTTTACGAGCTCCGTAGGCGTAACTAGCATCCGAGCGATTAAACAGAAGTTAGGGAAGTTTATCGCCTTAATATTCAACCGGAACCAAGAGCAGATGTTACTCGCACGTGTGCCCGGAATGTACAATGCTAATAAGAAGCAATTGCGAACTCGCTAGACGGAACCACGATTAGGAAAAATTCAATTGAATTCTCAGACCTCGCAAGCTCGGTCTAACATTTAATTAATTGCTTCGGTTATATAATTAGTTCAAAAGCGCACTCAGATATTTTCTGCACAGCATCGCAAGCGACTGGAGACATCGAGGTGGAGTGCATACGGTGTCCGCTGCAACCGCAGCCATGGTGGAAGAAAAGGCGAGGGTGGTTCTCGCGAGAAGCGAAAGGGCGGCTCTTTCGCAGCTTCTCGCCGATTACAGAACCCGTCGTTTGACAATCGAGGAGCTGGTCGCCAGCCTGGCCGACCTGTTAAACACTCACGAGAAGCTCACTTTGCTGACGGAGCTCAGAGAACTCGTCGACAGCAAAGACAGGCCCGCTTTCGACGATCTCGTTTATAGGCCTCGCGTGTCCAGGGTATGCTTCCCGCATCATTTCAATCATTTCCAAACTACTCTTTTACATCCTTGGCCCGCCCGCTGGGCGTAATTCACGGAAATGGCCGTGGCTTTCATTTGCGAAGCGTCCTAATTATAATAAGGACTTTTCTTCCCAGTATCAAGTTCGAAGTCTGCTATCTCCTATACATTGCCAGCTCCGCCAGCTCTTTGTCTCGCTCTGTGGGCGTGGCTTACAATGAAACAGGCGTACTTCTCCGCCCAGTAATCATAATTAAGACCTGCATCGTACGATTTATAGTAGGAGACACCGACACCATCGTCCTTCCCTAAACTTGTTCCACCGATAATTGACAAGAACAACGATCTCGTCAAGTAGTTTGCCCTTGTGGGCGTGGTTTCGAACACAACCCTATCCTCTTCGTTCAAAGCATGCATACTATATCCTAATTGAATTTCTTTCAGAGACTTCAATATTCAACGTTCACGTTTGCTTTTCCTAATCAATGAACAGATTACTCCACCTTCAAGGCGGAATTCACGTTGGGGGCGTGGCTTTGAATAATCACCCCGCCCTGTGGGCGTTGTTTACGGCCCCGAAAATTAATTTCTAGCATGAACTACAGTATCAGTCGCGTTCTAAATCGAAATACGAATCATTTGCATGTCTGTTCTAGAGAAAAGGTGACCGTGCTCACTCCGATCTGATAGTGACGCCCTCCCTCCACGATCTTCCGGTAAGTGAGCCAGTTCTACCGTACAAATCGAACATGATATATATATATATATATATATATATATATATATATA
>CM052327.1:2037690-2121955 GCA_028455615.1 Lasioglossum zephyrum | reverse complement strand
ATATATATATATATATATATATATATATATATATATATATATATATCACACCGAACACAGAATCTATATACACACAAGAGATCTATATACGAGTAACAGTCACACAAAGTCTCACTTGTCACCACGGTATTCTCTCTATTCATCTATCCATTTTCTCCGGGACATGTATAGAAAACTCTGTCTTTGTCTTTTCTCACTCTCTGTTCTGCGTTGTCCACTGTAACTGTTAGTTGATACGTATAACTGTTTTCTCTACCTTTTCTGTCGCCGGGTGTCGCGAGCAACCGTGCAGAGGAGATCCGTCCCGGTTTCTTGGAAAAAAGAAACGAACAAAAAAAATAAAGACAGAAAGAACAACCACAAAAGAAACGCTTGGCTGTTCGGACGGGTGCCTCGGCTCGGGTTTCTCGTGGCTGAACGGACAATTCTGGTATGCTCGTAACCCCTCTCACTTGAATGTATCCAATTAGAAACGCAAAAACGATATTCCTACGATAGCGACCGAGAGAGAACGTATACATATATGTATATCTACGTACATATAAATCGCTACCGCGGGGCGTCGTTGATCGGTTCAACTAGACGGACAAAAACCGATGGAACAAGAAACAGAAAGAGAGACACAACGAACAATTGATATAGAAAAAAGAGAGAGAGAGAACAGACGTTGAGAAGAATGGAAAAGGAACACTCGTCTCGTCGGTTGGAGAGGTGCGAGGAGGTATATCGACGTAGACGGATGACGAAGAGAAACGAAGAGAATCGGACAGTGATCTGGCGAACATCCAAGGGAATCATCGAATTACCAGACACGTCTCGCGTCTATTAAGGGGAAACGTCGATCCGAGAGATGAACTTTTGTTTTTGCTTAATTGTTCTCGGCTATCGCGGTGACCCGTGACGCATGACTCGGATATCTTCCTGCAACCCCTTCTTCTTCTATCTTTTCTGTCTCTCGTAGAAGCATCTCCGTGATCTATCGCTTCTTCTTCTTCTTCTTCTTCTACTACTACTACTTCTTCTTCTTCTTGACTAATCATTCTATCGCTATCTCTCTTTCTCTCTGTCTCTGTTTGTGTTCCACGTATGATTTCGCTTAGTATTAGTAACGCTTTCAGGCAGCCGTTGTCGCATCGTCTACCAGTATCGGTGTGCTCGATTCGAGTAGCGTTTCGATCGGGAACATGCGTAGCGCTTGGCACACTCTGCTGATCGAGGATGTTCGAAGCCTGTTCCAAACCGTTTGCATGATGATGTAAGAATCGATTCGGAGATTATTTCTCCTGGCTTCGAGCATTCATAATACTCGTGTCTATCTGGATGCAATAGGAGGTAGTTGCTTGCGATTAGGAAGCACAGAATGCCGCTGTTAGAGCTGTCTCTCTGCCTTCTCGGTTTCCTTTCACGCTGACTACAGCGGGGGTGACGGTACATAATGCGACCTTCTCGAACGAGTTCGCCTGAGCTTTGCTGGATTTCTGTTTCGTTCTTACGTCGGCCGAGTGCTTGATCATATAGGTCAGTCGAATCTTGAAGAAAGAACTCGGTACAATAGTCGTACTTTGCACCTTCGATAAATATGTCACACCATTCTTATCTTCCTTCTTCGAAAATCTGCACCACTATTTGTGGAATAATTTCTCTCTCACTTAATCAAGATTGAATTTATCCAGAGGTTTTGTCGTTTCTATTATAATTAGATTGCTGGTATTTCTGCATAATAAAAATTGTCTGCATCGTTTACAAGAGACAGGAGCCAGACAGAGTTGAAAACAGTGTACCAACATTTTTTAATTATTCATATTTTTCTGATATTCTACAGTCTAATTATAGTATATTATTAAATCAACAAACGTATTGGTCCGTTCAAATAAAATATCCTTTTACCTACCAATTATTAATAAACTCTAGCTTTTCGGAACGAAATTGAAAGGAACATTCAGAAAGTGTTAAAACAGTGGAGCAAGATTTCCTTTTCGAAGTGTAACCATTCGTAAGCTTCTTTCTCCAAGCATGATCACGCACTCGATCGCAGGATGCTGAGAGTAGTTCACCGAAGATCGGCTTGATCGCATCTCGCGCGTCTCGATCCCATGGGGCTGGGATCGAAGTTTCTATGGGTGTTTTATCAGGCTCTCGGCAGCCGGGGTTTCGTCGAAACGGGATCGACGAGTGAACAGAAATAAATCTCGATCCAGATGGATCCGGCCCGCCTTATCCAAAGCTCGGGCAAGCTCAGCGACGGCCGGTTTCGTGGCCAACGAGTTGAAACGAGTTGAAACGAGCCTCAACGTTCGATCTTCCCCCCGCAAAAATCATTTTGCAAACAGAGAATTGTTGAAGAAATCCGCGCAACGGTGGTTGTGTCCCGCCTTGTATAAACGAAAACAACCGTTCATCCATTCCTTCTTGGGCTCCGTCCGCTGTCTTCTTTGTCTTTCCTCTGGTTCTTTACTTCTTTTTTTTCGTTGTTGTTGTTGTCGTTGTCAGCCTCGACGGTGTTTGTACATTCGTTCCCGCAAAGATCCGTGTTTCCTGTGATAGGGAACGCGACGGGAAGTTGTTTGAAGACCAACAGAGCCGATTGATCTCGTCCAGGAACCAGGGAAATAGGATGGCAAATATTTAACCCTTGCGAGACTGCTCGGATTCGGCTGGAAACTAGACGCGTTGCGATAGTTCCTAGCCTGACTGTTTGGTTAATGCATTGGCTAAGGATAATCTGTACACTCTGGTGTTTAATTCCGTGCTGATTGAAGTAGCTGCTCTTTTTTTGTGGAAGAAATCGGTCCATGTTTACTGGTGTACGTCAGGGGTCGGCAAACTACGAGCCGCTCCCTCTTGAATTCAATATAAAATATAAAATAAAAAAAAATCAAATATAAATCAAATTACTTGAAATAAAAAAACTATTCTATTCTATTAAAAGAATATTTGGAACCCCTGGTTGTTTGTTGCTCTATGCCACACCAGTCATAAAAACTTTACGATCCAGCCCTTGCCAAGAAAAAATTTGCTGACCTCTGGTGTACGTCACAAGGCGTTTCAAGACATTCAAATATATATCAAGACAAAATAATCCCGATTATCGATCGTAAATGATAGATATTTAATTTAATGATGCTTTCGGCGCACCCGTTTCGATCACTTAATAAATCTAGCAATTTTGCAATAAACTTTTCTTCTTTCCTAACGTTTCATTTCAGTTTTGAACCTTTATCAAAGGAAAAATTGCGTCCACAAGAAAAAAAAAATATATAATGAACTTTGAGTAGTTGGAAATTGAAATTGAACACGAAAGATATTCATACATACTTGCTATAATAACGTTAGTTATGTAAATTGTGCATTGCAAAAATGAATAGAGTCAAAGTTTGAATAGAGTCAAAAATTGAAAATATTGAAAACTGAACATATAGACACACTAGTCTAAACATAAAGATCGACCATTTTTAAATCAATATATGGCGGTAAATTTCAAAATGTTCAACGATATTAAACACGTGCTATTATACTAAACACAGGTGGTAGACCAACATTTTCTATTTATATACAAGAGAACAGGTTGTAATTTAAATGGGTGGGACCCAATTATAAACCATTTAAGATTGCTAGATTTATTAAGTGATCGGAACGGTTGCGCCGAAAGCATAATTAAATTAAATACATATGAAGACGTTTGAAAACTTGTACTGATACTTCGACATTTCTATTAAGTCATTTTTAAAAGCATTTTCAGAGACTTACATTTAAAAGTTCGTATTTAAATGTTCAGCTTTCATTATTCATTTGGATGTTCATATTTGGATATCCATGTTTGAATGTTCTATTTGGATGTCCACATTTGAAAGTTCATGTTTGAATGTACACATTTGGATGTTCATATTCGAATAGCCATGTTTGGATGTTCTCAACAAATGTGAGCCGAGGTAAAATTGGCACGATAATGCGAAAATTACGGACCACCGAAGCTGCATTAATCATTCACTGGCGGAGCAGGAATCAATGAGCTTCAAGCTGCGGAAAGTTTTTGGCCAGGAATCGTTCGAAATTACGATTCGATGACGCCTGATTGATGACTGCCGGCTATCTGGCCGCGCTTTCACGGTTCACGGTCCCGCGACGTCGGGTTTCGTGATCTTTGAACGGAAGAGCGTCGCCGGAAGTCATCGTAAATCAAGTGTCATCCGCGCGCGCGCCGATAAACGTCGCCGCTGCGACGTGATCGATGATGGATCGCTGTTAAATTGGCATATTGATCGGTGCCTTCGTGGCTAATTAGTCGGGGAGAGTTCAATCAATAGGGGGACGATAAATTGGCACGTGTCGAACGATCCATGGATCGTTCAATGAAATCTGTTACAGTTTCGACGAAAGAATTATCGTAGTGTTCTTTGGAATTGTAGGATTCTCTCATTGTTTCTTATGTGAAATAGCTGTTGACGTTTTCGTTAAAATTCGATGTTATTAATTGATGGATTATTCTGTGATCGAAACACAGTTTTTTCGGTTCTTCTGCTGTATGATCTGTGTTTCGTATATACAGGGTGGGCCATTTATATGAAGACATTACAATATCTCGAGAACCATGCATCGGATCAAAACAAGTGGGTAATTAAAGTTGTTCGTCGCGAAGGGGGACATCCAATGATAACAAACAAGATAAAGAACTTAAATGGGAAGACCCAGTTTTCATTGCAGATTTGGATACTCCAGGAAAAATACACAAATTTGACCTAGGAGTTTTTGCATTGTGGTTCACATATGGCGCTGTAATGGACAAAAATGAAAATGGGTAAAAAATGAGATCAGAAAAATAAAAGTAGACTTATTTGATATTTTTAAAAATACTATTCAATAACACCATAATTGACCCCCCCCCCCCCACCTCGTGAGGGTGGGAGAGGGAATTATTTCAAAATCTTCAATGGGAAACCCCTTTTTTATAACAAATCTTGGTTCTCCATTGATTTCATATTATGTATTGGTATAATTTCTTTCACAGATGTCGCTGCAATCGAAAGCAGTTGGAAAAATTCATTAGTTTGTTTATCCATAAATCAAAAACAACTTTTAGCGTTACCCAGGAACAACGAGGTGGATGTAGTATTTTTCTGTCCCCTTTGGGGTGCTTTTTTAATGTGAGTCTACTTTTATTTTTCTGATCTGATGTGTATTTTTCGAGATATCCCCAATTTTCAACAATTTTTTACCCATTTTCATTTTTGTCCATTACAGCGCCATATGTAAACCAAAATGTAAAAACTCCTGGGTCAAATTTGTGTATTTTTTCTGGAGAATCTAAATCTGCAATGAAACATGGGTGTTCCCATTTAAGTTTTTTATCTGTCCCCCACCGCCATTCCCTAGGGATGGTCGAGTTTAGTATCATTGGATTTAATAAATTAAAAAAAAAAAAAATAAATAAACCCCCTTCGCGACGAACAACTTTCATTACCCACTTATTTTGATCCGATGCATAGTTCTCGAGATATTTCAATGTCTTCAGATAAATGGCCCACCCTGTATAAGCTGCCTTCAGGAATTGTTGGACATTCACCTGTCTTTTAGTTACACAATTCTTTGCCTTTCAATCATACCTCTATAAATAAATCTATAAATGTATTATTCTTTTCAATTTTATTGATCATTTGGGAAGGATACCGATTCCCAACTTCTGAGACACCCTGTACATAGTCTATCATCCCCATAGTCCTCATACCACCTATCAAAACTCGACACCCTCCGAGCAATCGAGAAATCGCTGGAGAAGAACGCTTCGAGGCCCCCAGAAAGCAAATTATCGATCGAATAAACAAAAAAAAAAACAGAACAAGAAGTGCTCGTTGGCCGTCGAAACCGGGTGCAAAAGTGGCAATGGATGTGGCACAAGGCATGACGGGATCTGGTGATTTCTCGCAGAGGGGTGTGCACGGTGGTTGTTGCCGTCCAGGACGACTGGTGGACGTCGAGGGAGATCCTCTAGGAGTGACAGGACCCCTCCTGCCCAGGGAGAACCAGGAATATAGATCGCCCAGCGAGGACAGCGGTCTCGGGGCCGACATGCCCAGGACCAGGTCGAGAAGATCACGATCGATGAATCTCGATCGCCCTTTGCCGATTCTCCACGACACCCTCGACGCTTCCCTTGCTCTTCTAATCCGTCGCGAACGTTCAAATTTCCTCCTGGCTCACTGATTTTAACAACAAAATCTTCTAGACATAATTTACAATTTTCATGGTAAAAGTGCACGGCACTATGTCTCTATAAAAAAATAATTAAGAAGTTTGCAATAGAATTTGAATGGATTGAATTTTATTCCAGACTCAAATTATTTTTTCGTGAAATGCTACATCCTTGTACCATTAATATTTGATCAGCGTCCTGTACACTGTTGATCAAAGCTTATAATCTTTTCTAACTTTTTTGGCATTAATTAATAGCTCGCAAAAGAGATTTTATTTTTAATCGATGACAATGGCGAAGTGTGAAATATTGTATGAGCCAGTAGTTGTTGAAGATTTTGTTGTTATATCGATAACGTGATGGGGTAAAGTGTTACTTGACCTCGGTTAATTGGTGTTATCCCATTGGCCCGCGCGAGAATCGAACCCCAAAGAAAATCCGAAGTCGATCATTTCTCTCCGAAGTGGATCGAGTTTGCAGGCACCCTCGAAGTAATTCGATTTCGTCGAGCGATTCCTTCGAATACGTAAACAACGACTGCTAAAGTTGTTTAAGCGAACGGTCGAAACTAGTCGCATCGATTTCTCGAATGTGAGACACCGTTCATCTTTTTTCTATCCGAATGCTTTCGTAGGTCTGCCACCCATGTTAATTTCTATCGATCGTTAGATTAATTTAGTCTATGATAATTACTAGAATATCAGTCTACCTACACGATGTTAATATATTAGTCTACATTAGATGCACTGTCACTTGAGACTCTCTCGAATTCCATCATCTGCCTACACTACAGATTAAAATTCTTAGTGTGTTAGTCACTCCTTAGTAAATTCTACGTTAAACATTATTTATTGATAGAAATATTCCGAGATGAAGGTTACAATTAACATTGAACCACTGTGTGCAAAATACATTCACAATTGTCAACGGAAATTCTGTAAGACGGTAAAATTACTTGTCAATTTTTTAGATATAATTTTAGGTAGGCTATCGAAAGTACACAAAATTCGACACACATTTATTTATTAATAAAAATTGCTCCAAAACCAGCATCCAAGAACAGAATATCGCGAAATCACAGTGCACGAAACGATATAACAATTCATCACGAGAAAGATTCTTTGTAAATTAATTGTCACACCACTGAATTACACGTTGGGCACATATTGCAACATTACGAAAGCACAGAACAGAGCACAGAAATTCAGCGTCGACAAACATTGGTCACAAAATACCTTGCACAATGATCAATTTACAAAGGCAACAAAAGCAGGAGCCTTTCAGAAACACGACACGCCACTCGAAAAACCGGCACGACACAAACATCACCCACGCTGCATTCAATTATTATCATACAACGCCCTCGCGCTGTCAAAACACTGGCGACAGCCCTTCGAGCGATCCCCAAGCAAACCGACCCCATGTTCGCGGCTGCTGCCATACAACGCTGCCATAATAGAGGGCATCGTCGACTAGGTAATCCATTTCCGATCCCCGAATTCCTCGATTTCCGTTGTTTCGTCCTTAATTGATCGGCCGAATTTAAGACGAGAGAAAGAGAGAGATAGAGAGAGAGAGTGAATGGGAGGGGGTTGAAATACAAAGAAAGAAAAGGAAGGAAATAAGAGGGGGTTGGAAAAGAGTGAAGATAAAGGAACGCGCGATTCGAAGGTAGCCGGGGATCAGCGTAATGGCGTTTCTGTGTCGGATATACCCGGGTACATCGATATTTCATTTCCTGGCAGGCCAGATCTGGCTTTAGTATCTATCCCCGCATTCACCGAGCCAACCCCCTTCGAACACCCTCTGCTGGTAGCAGGTATGTACACACACAACCAGATACCCGTTCAGGAAACCCATGGGGGCAAAGGATGGGGTAGAGCAAAGGGGGGCCAGCAAGGTAAATAGAGGCTCGTGCGTGTGAAACACGTGTGCCCTTGTATCGCGGCCGCGTGTGGGCGGAGGTCGATCCGTGTGTGGGCGTGTTCCGGGTGTATCGGTGGTCAGTTCTCATGGATCCGTCGATTAATTCGCGAGACACGGGGATTTTCTTGTTGCTCCATTCGCACGGCGCGGCGTCCGAGATCTCTACCAGCGTGATCAGAATTAAACGGATACCGACACTGATATCAGAGATTTTACTTAGATTTCATCTTCTTCTTACTTTAGCTCGCGGTCGGGGATTTTTCTTAGAAATATTGGCCGTCGTTGCAGCTTTCCCGAGGGAGGTTCCAGATTTTATTTTCAGATGTTCGGTCTGCGGTTTTAATTAGAGATTTTGTTGAGCTTGCTATTTTTTTAACTGCTAGGAAGAGCTGGTTTTATTTCGAGATATTTATTTAGTCGATATTTATGTCGACAGGCACTGTTGGTTTTATGTAGAAAATATTTTTGAATGATTTCAATTTTTTTTAGACAATATTGGATCAAAATTATTGGCTGCTAGAGGCCATTCATTGAAAATGATTTCTCGTCGAAACATTGTTATAATTTCAATAATTCTGAAACGATGAATGAAAGCCATGGGACGTATGGAACGGGAAGGGTTTTATTATACCTGGAACAATGAAAGCGAAGGGAAAAAGAGGATCGGATTGTAAATTGATAATTGTCAGGTTATTCAAATCCGGTGGGGGAACAGTTTTGCAGGAGCGACAACGTTCATTATCGCCTAATCCCTCGCTCAATAATCGAGCAACCGGCGACGGCCAATAATCGTTCGGCGGGATCAGCGAATTCCATTTTGCGCGAGTGTTTTCGATTCGCGTGGGCACGGAACGGTTTCTACGCTTTCCTCGCCGCACTTCGTCTCGTCTCGCCTCTCGTCGTCAGGATATCGATTCGATTCGACGGAATTTACTTACGGCCGGTCTTCGTCGAGAGACACGTACACACACGGAACATCCATAACCCGTCCATCACTCTTCGTCCAATTATATACGAGTCCTGGCTTGTACTACACGTTGGATCCATCGACACGTGTCACGATTTTGGAATAGTACGCGGGCAACTAATATGGACACCACGATCATAACTCCTCGAACACCCCTGGCCACGACCCTTATCGCCCTGCTGCAGATTTTGAATAGCTACAACCATCGTGAGTAACTGCAGTTGCCTGCAATCATGTCTGAACATCCCTTACAAACACTAATAATATTTTTATAATGTATTATACACGTTACGGTTCATTGAAATTTTATTTATTCTGTCTCTTCTATTTTTCTGACGATTTTGAAACGTTACCAATCATATTTATAATGAAAAATATTGGATATGGGTGTTAAAAAATGAACACTGGTATTTTTAAAGTAGGAAGCTCTTTACCAAATGAAGTCTTATCTTCAACTGGCTCTAAGAGGATAACTGTTGGAACCCCAAAAGATACTAAGTCGCTTCGTGTCTCCGGACTGTTTAGATTAGACCCCCACAGTTCGATTCTTGAAACAAAGTATCCTAAGAAAAACATCCTGTAAATAGGAGCCAAGTTCTCTGTGGCAAAAAGGTAAAAAGTTGTGAGATCAAACAAAATACAGCCAAATTCGTTATCTTAGAAATACCTCTTGCAATATAGAAAAAAAGCGTTTGTAAAAATTAGTTTAAAAGAACGCTATTTAATTTTTAAAGAGTTACATGGAGGGTTAAATTATTCAAACTTGGCCGTTACTTTTTAAACCAATGGCCATAAAAGGTGTTAGGTAGGTAGTAGGATAGATCCTACGTATCTATTTCGTAATGTTTTTTTTCAATACAACCCCTTTAAGGTGTATAATTTCAAACTTTAATAATTATTCCTTTGAATGTTTGTTATGGTGGACCTATGTACCTTTCAGCTTGTAGGTCAATGGGAAGTACCCAAAAGGTTTTGATGATCTGTCAGTCAGTCAGTAAAAATTTAGCGATTTTTGTGGTCCTATATCTCGGAACCTACTATTGTTGGAAGATTAATGTTTTGTGAATATTGAGACATGATAGCATTTAACAAATGTACCAAATTACATCTCTCCATTTGCCTCCAGTTCCGAGTTACAAGCCTCTAAAAACTTGGCTGGTGCACTACCGTGCACCTAGATCAAAAAGCATACCTCAAAATCTTTGTTCAGAAACGATTCTGAGATCGTTGCATCGACACCTCGTAATCTCTTTTTATGAATACGATACCGAGACCGATATTCATTTTTGACTACGAACAATAAGTTTATTATGGTGGTAATTTATTAATAACCGAACAAAAAAATTACAACCTAAAATTCGAATTCAATTAGTTACAATAATATCTGAACACCCCTTAAGCATTAATATCATTTTTGTTATTGTACTATGCACGTTATGGTTCATCGAAAATTAATGTATTCTGTCTCTTGTATTTTTTTGACGATTTTTAAACTGTTTCAATCGTGTTTACGATGAAAATTACAATGTAAAATTCGCTTTAATTTATGTCAGGTTATGAGTTGGATTGGATGCGAGCGACTGAAATTTATTTGTTTCAACAAAGCGTGCTGTAAATTTGGGTTATTTGATTAAGATAAAGCAGACCAGAAATCACGAGGGGTGCAAATTCTACTGCAGTCTGCTCGCAGGTTTTATGCGGCAGTTCGCGAACCTATAGGAACCAGCCCTTGAAAATTTCGTACTATCCTCTGTGGAAGTTCTAACACCGGGTCGTATCCCAGGTAACAGAATGAAACAAATGAGCTTCGAGAGAGCTAGCAGTGCGGTAATCGTCCCGTGGTCGGTACGTTCGCCGTAAAAATCGTCCGGTGTGTTCCTGGCGAACGGGGAACTTCCGGTGCAGCGGACATCTTCGATCTTTAAATAAAATATTACTTACAACGTCGTACCAGGTGTTCGCAAATTTCCGTGCTGATTAAGAACAGGTATGAAGCACTGTTTTCGATTGCACACATTTTTAACTTATTCATTTTAAGTACTTTTTAATCGCACTCTGCCAAAAAGAAGTTCTTTCGGAATTTGCAATTTTTCATACGAGAATTAATTCCTCTTGTTTTAAAAAAAGAATTAGAATAACAGGACAGTTTGTTTTGTCAACAAGGATGTTCTTCGTGATAATATCAGTGAGTTCTGAGGTTATCTAAGCTCGGTACGGTCACTCCTGAACGTACACAACACAGTTGTAACGTTGTTTGTCTCTGCAAATTCCATAATGCGCCGCTAGCTACGTTGTTACAGAACCACCACCATTTTCCTCGCAATGAGACATTCCGTGGTAGTCGAAACAGTAGCGATTCGATGTTGTCGTTCCCATGACACCAGAATTCACTGTGTAATATCTCCGAACTTAAACCGGTTTAACATTTTTTTATTTT
Source organism: Lasioglossum zephyrum (assembly GCA_028455615.1). Lineage (NCBI taxonomy): Eukaryota > Metazoa > Arthropoda > Insecta > Hymenoptera > Halictidae > Lasioglossum > Lasioglossum zephyrum. The sequence continues at coordinate 2,110,438 of CM052327.1, read as the reverse complement.
CATGATCATCATCAATTTTCCCCGGTTAAGATACAGATGATATTTAATGCACTGACTTCATTTCGCTCCACCTATTTTACAATCACGCAGGATATTTGCGAACGCCTGCATTTACTTGAGAATGAGATCCAATCAAAGTGGTTGATCGTTGTATGGAAAGGAAGGGCGAATATCAAAGCGTCGAACGAAGTGAAAGATCGAAGATCGACGCTCTCGGCCAGTTTAAGGAAGTTCAAAATTGGAATTTCATTCGGAGGAAAATTGCTCAAAGTCGTTCAAGGATTCGATTTATCGTCGATCGTTCGCGGAATCGGGCGTCGTCGACGGTTTTCGGAAAAGTTTCCTCTCGTCCGCGAGAGCGTGTACGAAATTTACGTGTCCTGGCGTAGTCGATATATCGATCGATCGATGCTGTTCCGCGACTCTTAAACTTCGACGAAGGACGAACGAGCGAACGGAAATAGATTCGGCTCGCGCGACTTATGAGCATCTGCAACGGTGCAAGCTTATCGATGCCTGACGTATGCTGCGCTCATTAAATAATCGATGGGAAACATATAAATAACCGCGTCAGTGTCCATTTACCGTGACCCGGGCTCGCATGTGCTCCATACTTCTTTCCAACTTGGCCGGGTAAGGCTGGAACCTGTCCGTCCGTCGGTTTCCTCATTATCGATTGATCAACCCTCGGTCCTGTCTAATAGAATTTTTATAAGCACCGATTTCTGTGTTTTAGAACCGGCAACCGAGACCCAGTTCGGTCTTTTGTGCTTCTAAACTGAAACGCAATCGATACTCTTTCATATTTGATGACTCGCGGTACGCTACGGGTCGCGCGAATTTGCATTTTTCCAGAGAAACTTCCAAAGGAGTCAAAATTAGAAGCAATTTTCTTCCTCGGACAATATTCCTGATCAAAGAAAAATGAAAGAGAACAATTCCGAAGTACAACCAAAGTACCAACATCGTGCATAGTCGAACACGATCAGACACAGTACGATTCTAGAGCAACTCTTAATCAAACTTTCCAGAATTCACCTAATAAAGAATAGCAAAAAATACCAGCATTCCCGAAAACTACCAACCCGATAATTCAATTTCGAATTCCGAATAAATCGCGCTGCCATCAAAATAATATTCCACGGTCGATGTGGCCAGACGCGACTGTGCAGCATCCCGTCCTAAAAATGACGCGCTGAAACATTCAACGGTTGTCCTCTCCGCGTTCCCCTCCCCGGGTCTCACATTCGAGAAGCCATTTTATTTCGGCGAGCTGGCGGGATCGATCTGCCGGCTAAAATATTCAGGTAACAAGAAATTAGCCGGCGGCGCACAAGTCGAGACACAGGTGGTCGAATCCTCGACTCGATTCCTCTAGTTCTAGAAATTCGAGAGATCGCAGTGCACCGGAAGCATTTGCTAGACGATCCCGGCCGGTTCAGAGGTGTCAATTCCAAGATAGATTCGACTCAATTCGACTCGGTTCGACGTTCTGAAAATTCGGGAGCTAAAGCGTCGAAACTCGGGAGAGCACCGGAAACATTCGCTAAACGATCGGAACCAGTAATCTACCGATTTATCAGAGAGTGCAAGGAAGGATCTACTGGAAGTTGTAAAAATTCACGAAAAAAAGGTTCAAAACTCGGGAGATCCGGAAAGCAATTGCGAAACGATCTCGACGAATAATCCGCCGGTTTTATCAGAGAGTGCAAGGGAGGATCGTGCGGGGGAGGGTCAGCCGCGCTAGCAAAAAGAGAGAGAGAGAGATAGAGGGGGTGGTGGGTGGTCTCAAATCGCAATTTTGGCAATTCCAGAGCGGGCTGCAGGAGGGCACAGCAGCACCAAGTGACGACCTCCGACCTCGCCCTCTCCAACGACGACGAGTGCGACAACCAGGTACAGAGAAATCGTTCGAGCCCGCGAAAGTGCCGATCGGCGACCGACGTGTTTCGCCGCTTTTCAGGCGAACAGATCTACTCGCCCCGGGATTCTCTCTCCTCGGGAGAGAGAGAGAAAGAGAGAGGGAGGGACAGGGACAGAATGAGAGAACAGAGACGGTTGTCCCCGGGAAACAACGGTGGAACACCGTCAAAGCGGTCTTTATCAATTTCTTTTGCAGGACTACGAAGACGACCTGGAGAACGGCCGCGGGCGCAGGCACAGCTCGCCGAGCGGGTCCCGTGGCAACCCCCGGGATTACGGACATCATCGGCTACACCCGGACAATCTGGTGAGTCCGATCATCATCTTTTTATACCTTTCGCTCACCCCCGGGGACACTGCGTCACGATAATTGCCTGTTTCTTTTGCGAACCCCGCTACGCGACCGGATTGCTTTAACCTGTTACTCGTAGGCCGAAGATTAGGGATGGGAATCGAAGTGGGGGCTTCAAACGTGAACTATGCTGTCAACAAATAGCAGTGTTGTTTATCAAATTTTTTGATAGAAGGAACAGTATCGGGTTCGTTTTGTTCACGCCTGTCAATTAAATGTGCGAGGACGTAATTGTATACGAATTAGCCCTCTTGGTCTAATTTTTGGAATTTTACATTCTTCCTAATTTTTCCGCAGCTCGGCGAAATATACAGGTTGTCTCAAAATTCCTTCAACATCCAGAAATTGGAGGTTCTTGTTAACCCTTTGCACTCCGAATTATTTTTCAATTTTATTGCCACCAGCTCCCAACTATTTCAAGTGTTTCATTTAAAATTCACTTCGAAGGACAGTTCCTTGACTCCTACTTATTTCAAATGATTTCTTTTACTAATTATATTAAATATAGCTCTCAAACTTCGTTGTAATTTATATTTTTATATATTTCAACTTATACTTGTTTTTAACTAAAGATACACATACATGTAAAAGCTCGTTTCATTTACATTTTCCATTCTCCGATGTCGAGTCACAATCGACAAAAGAGTGCAAAGGGTTAAGGAGTTATTAACGAAAAACATGGAGCAAACGCGGACGTAATTTTTGCAAAGGAAAATGTTGCTTCAAATGAACTCAAGAACCTCCAATTTTGAGACACCCTGTATGTACCGTTATTTACAATTTTTCAAATAAAGGGGAATTTTCGAGTTTACGGGGAGGAAACGGTGCAACTTCGAAGGGTCTCGAACGAGCGCGAATTACCCGTCGTTTTTATTCAGATAATGCACCGCAATAGAATAAACAAGCGCGCAACGCGAGATGCGCTTCCGGAAAGCTGTTTAATTACGTATCGTCGCGCGGAAAACGCCAATTAATGCATTTCGAGCAGCGGCGCGGCGGGGCGCAACGACGAGACAAAGGGAACACGGGCAAAACGAAAAGAAAAAAGAAATTGCATGATTACATGATCGTATGAGAACGCTTGCAACTATTTCAGGATGCTCTGATATATTGTCTACAACAGATATATAATTAAAAGAATAACTTCCTCATCCTACGGCGCAGGAACTGTGTCTCTATCACTTTCTCTTTTGTTGCAACTCTGGGCGCCTTGTATCGCTGCAACACACATGTAGAAACAAGTGCAATTTCAATGAATTCAGACCGTTGCTAGAGTACACGAAGAAAACTTTGGAAAGTGCTGACATGCAGTCAATAATTGAGAAACATGACGTAATCCTAGTGTGAGTCACACTGTTCGATACATTCGACTGTTATTTTACAATTATTCATTGTTACTTTCATACGTTTCACTTCTATTATATCGATATAGTATAGTTACTTTATTACACTCTTCATAATCGTAACGCCATTCTTCATGTACGAGGGAGCAGTTTGTTGAACAGTAGTTGCGATTGTTAATCAACGAAACAATCGCAGATAATAGTTGTAGATAGAGAATCACATTAAGTAATACGAAGCTAATTTTTTTATTTAAAGTACTAGATTCTTTAAAATACATTCATAACATTTTTGTTGCTCCTAGCGAAGCAGCTAGCAATTAGAATTGATCATCAAATGTGGGTAGTCAAATGATGATTTTGCTAACCAGGGTTGAACACAGGAAATTGGTCAGGGAATTGGAAAAAGCAGGTACACGATCCTCGGATCTATGTTTCCAAAGAAAACCGTAGGAAAGCTACTTGTTCGACTGGACCCCGGCTTAACGAGGTCTCGTCGGAACTCGTTCCCATTCGGCCGATGATCCAGACCGATCGGCTCGGATCTTCTCACGGGTCCATCTCGTACGGCCTCGATTTATGGAGGCTGATCACGCCAGGTCGATATCTGGACCGACGCGTATATCACTCGTACACGCGCGCCTGTATCCTGGAACCAGCTGAAGAAGGTGTTCCAGGGGCCTGAATTAATTATCGCGACGCGATCGATCATGGTGGACGGGTGGATCGAGCCGCGAAATGTCTCTATCCGGCAACGGCACCGGTGGTTAGTTGGTTAGGCGTTCGACGGACTTCTCTCCAGTTTGCCTTCTCTGTCCTTGGGGATGTGTGGAGATCGTCGACCGTGCGCGAACTCCTCTTCTTGATATCCTTGAGGAGGAACCCGAGATTGAGGGAAGCTGACCCTTTATTCTCCTTTTTCCCGCGGATAACAGACGCACGAACGCTTAAGGATCTCGCGATGATTCGCCCGGAGGTAACGATCATGCGAGCGAAGCTTTTTCAAATGGTATCCCTCGCAACGTACGGTTCGCCGATTTTTCTTCCGGCCGGTAAACGAGATTTTTCTGGCCTCGATTGCTATTCTCTGCTGCGTAATCTTCATTACAGTCGAAAAAGGCAATTTAGTCTTTTCAGCTAGGAAATCTGTGGTCTGAATTATTCGTGGTTATTGTCTGGGACTTGCTAGTTGCCTTCAACTAGTCTGACTCGAAATACATTTGTAAGAATTTTACTTGATACTCGGTACTTATTAATTCTATTATATATCTAACGAATGAAGGTGTGTAGCAAATAGAAAATTAATACAAGGGGATACCATTTGGAATATTTTTTTTGTCACACAAGAAGTGTAAACGTCTTTTGTAATAATTGTAGTGTATTTATGAACGAATATACTCTATAATTACAATTACAATCTTTAATTACAAAACTCTTAATGCATAGATAGACATAGTCATGATAATCTGTACAAATGCGTGTGTTGAGCAAGTTTCTCCAGATAGAATCTGCAACTGCTAATACTGACTAATAAAACGAGAACAGAGTGCAGATAGCTTTTCAGTACAGTAGAACTCTCATTATCGAGATGCATTAAATAATGAAACATAATCAAATTCATAATTGTTCGTCAATAATTGATCCTTTCAAAAATGGTGGAAAAACTATTTCTGGAAATCTCTGATATCTTAATCGAATTGCATTTAGAGTTTTAGAATTTCCTTCTTCCAACATTTGACAATAAAAATTCTACTGTACACGACAAAAAACTCGCTCAATGCTGCCAATCGAGGTTCAACCAATCCCATCCGCCATCCTCTCGTCGCACGAAAACTTCATCGCTCGGAAACCCCGTTGTCTATTCTCAAAAAACGAAGTCTATCCAACTGATAGACTTCTCAGAGTTCACGTCCACTGATATGCTCCTCAAAATCAATCCAGCAAGTGGTTAGGTTAGGTTCATAGAACCTCATAGCAGCCTAAATGTCCTTTAGCCGAGGGTCAGTAGGTAGCTCGCGAAGAAGACCAGGGTTAATGACGATGTTGACGGCGAGAACGATGATGTGGGATCCCAGGACTCGGATCCTCGAGGAGTGATTGCTCGGTTCGATGAATTACGGGGCCCCCTGGCTCTGATCTGCCGGTCAGAGCTTGTCCTGAAGGGCTTGACGAAGCTCCTCCGTGGCTTTGACCACGTCCTGGCTCTGTCGCAGGTGGATCTCTGATCTGGCGTGCTGCACCGTCGAGTTCGATCGTCTGATGGAGTTCCCGCTGCCGAATTTCGGCCGTGGAATTCTCACGCGTTGCACGTCGCTCAGCCAGGACTCCATGTTGCTCGTTTTTCGACGCGCTGAAACAGAAACCGGACCGGCGATCCTTCTTAATCAACCTCCGTTAGGATGTGACCGTGAATCGGCCATGGGGCAGAACCGTTTTCTCAGTATTATTATCTTTTTTTGTAATCATTTATGTAAAAGGCTTCAGTACGTCTATAATAAATAATAATAATAATAATCGGTCATGGGGCAGAACGGTTTGCTCAGTATTATCTTTTCTTTGTAATCATTTATGTAAAAGGTTTCAGTCCGTCTATAATAAATAATAATAATAATAATAATCGGCCATGGGGCAGAACCGTTTGCTCAGTATTATCTTTTTTTTGGAATCATTTATGTAAAAGGACTTCAGTCCGTTTATAATAAATAATAATAATTATTATGGGTGATCTATCGATATCTCAGACTCGTCTTTTATCAACATCTTACGACTGTAAAATTTTGATCATATAATTCTAACAAACTTTGAATGGCTCAGTGTATCAGCTTGAAGATTAATGTTCAGGTTTTGAATCGTGTGAATGAAATCTGCTTCTGTAAACATGATAGGTCTGCAGTCCATTAAGGACACGTTCGATTCCAGAATAGAATAGCGGAGATCGTTAAAGGATCTCCGAAGAATTGTGTAAATCGGACCGCTTGATTGAAATTGATTACTGCGATTTAATTGGGTGCTTCATAAAGTGGAGGCTGCAGGTTCAGAGGGATAAAAATGATAGGTACATTTTGATTGATTGGTTAACCTAGTTCTCCTCGACTCGTTGCAATTATTCAATTAAAATGTAGAGAATGGGAAAGACGTGTCTTCTAATTGCAATGCCACCGTTTCATCGTATCAAATATTTATTCCCCTCGCAGAATATTTAAATAAACAAAATATAGCGTACGAACGACTTTAATTTTTAAAATTCGCGACTCTATGTTTTCTTATTTGTACTTCGTAATATTTCATCGTCGCGAGATTCGTATATCACATTTTGTTGAAAATAAATACTTTTCTTCGAACGAAACAGAGTAGCACACCGGCTGCTTGGTATTACATGTGCGTAACTCACTACCGAGGAAAGAGAAAGTTTCAAAATCCATTTTTTGGCTGATCTATACCCAAGCTTATCGATAAAGAAACCTGGCCAATGAATTGATGTGATTCGAAGAAGTATTAATATTTATCTTAGGACTTGTTCGGTGAAAGTGTCACTTAAATTAGAGTTTTTTTTCAACAAGTATGTCTTGATTAATTTTCGCACTCCAGAAAATCAACTTTCTGTTCGACAAATAGCCTCTCAACAATATTGCCACGCGGAGAAATTTTCTAAACACGCGCTAAGTGGAACGATCTAATCACTTTCGTATTACCATTCTTCACACTTTGTTGCTCGTGGCTTCTAAATGATAATCTTTACTTATTAATATTGAGTGGTGAGCTAATCTGTTCGTACACTGCTGTTTATTAGCATAACTTCTCGCTTTTTTTCTAAAGGTTTCACACAGTTAATTGCTGCACGGTATCGTCGTTACCGCAACTTAAATTGAATCACATTTAATTCTGTACGAGCTACACGGAGCTCATATTAATTTTTATGGCGTCATGTGAACCGTTGACTAACTGTTAAATATTTATTTTTAGGCTCCGTACATAGAGCACAATTATCATAAAAAAATCATGAAATTATATAGTCTTTTGTTGAGATTCTCTAATACCGGTAATTTTAACTATTTTATTTTAAACACAACCAGTGGAAGGATAATTATTTAAAAAATATGCTGACGTACTTCTACCTGTTCTCAAGCGAGCAGAATTATATTTTCTGCAAAAAATGAAGAATTATTTTTATATTCGAGTCGGGAACTTCGGTGTGTGAATTTTTCACGACCGTGAAGAGTGACGCGTCACGTCTCTGCCATACGGGTTTCGTACAGCACGAAGAAGAACAAACGGGAACGAGCGGTGGTCATTGCCAGTCGAGGGCAATGGGTCATGCAAGTTACGTGACAAAAAAAAACCCGGAGAATGTCACTGGGCCAAGCCGACTGGACATTCCAGCTCGCATGATCCGAATCTTAATCAGCTTCGGAAAATCAGACACTGTGCGTTACACCTGAACCTTCACTGGGTCAACTTCGTTACCTTTCCCCATACACTTCAGAATTCCGCAAAGCGTTCGATGTCCAATGTGAACACGATCCGAAGAACCGAACCGAAATTGTCTTCACGAAATTCCGAGTCGTGCTTCGATTGTTACCAATTTTGAGGTCTCGAATGTCATTGGGCACTTCCTCATCGGCCACGAGACTGGCCTGCGAATCTTTACGAATTCTTTGCCGGTCAGCGAAATTTACAACGTCGGGGAACTCCGAGAGCTTAAGCGAGATTAAAGTGCCCGAGTTTCTATCCCGCTTTATCTTCGCGGATCGTCCTGGTCGTGGGAGATTAAACGCGAGGAATGTGAAAACGCAATTTTTAGAACGGCCTTTATATGCCCGGGCTTTTTTAAAGATTTAAAACTTCTCTTGGAGTGGTTTGTTTAACGGCAGCAATTTCAAACAAATATGAAAGGAATGTATATATCGACATGCATTTTTATAGACCTGTTTGATTTAAAAATCCTGTTGTTTTATTCAACTCTCCAGAATCGATGCCGATCATTGGTATTTCGCATAGAGATCGCAACAAACTTCTTTTATTTAGAAATTCCAAGTCAAACTGTCAATATACACACTTATAACGTCAACTGCAGTCTTAGTATCTCTCGCATGCCTTACAAATATGTTCCCTATTCTAAAAAAAGAACCTTCGAATAAGGTATACCCTAGCCTAAATACGTTTAAATTTATTTATTTTTAAAAATACGAATTTCCTAGGACTTTATATACCGCTAATTTACGGATTTAATAAACGCTATATGAATAGTCCCAGCGGCAAAGGGGCAGATCGCAACAAACTGGAGTAAAGTAAAAATTGTTTTTTCTCTCGTAATATGTTTCATATAAATGATATGATAGTACTTTGAAACTCTGTTAATATTTTTCCTGTTTCGAGTTGCACTTACTCAATTTTGTCAGGAATGTATTAAGATCCGGAGTAGAATTGTAATATGTTTCATATAAATGATATGACAGTACTTTGAAACTCTGCTAATATTTTTATTGTTTCAAATTTTCCTTATTTAGTTTTGTTAGGAATGCATTAAGATCCGGATTAGAATTGTAATATGTTTCATATAAATGATATAACAGTATCTTGAAACTCTGCTAATATTTTTATTGTTTCAAATTTTATTTAGTTTTGTCAAGAATGCATTAAGATCCGGATTGGAATTGTAATGTTTCATATAAATGATACGACAGTACTTTGAAACTCTGCAAATATTTTTACTATTTCGAGTTGCACTTACTCAGTTTTGTCAGGAATGCATTAAGATACGGATTAGAATTGTATTAAAATGGCGAGAGCGGAAACGACAGCAACACCCGGCCGCAATTAAACGGTCTTCGGAGGATCTAGAGGATCGAGAGGAGTCGTATTCGGGTTCCAGGAATGACTCGATCTGCCCGGAGGGTTTTACGATCTTGTTTACGTCCGGCGTTCCCAGGGACTGCAGCCACGACGGTAAGAAAACGCGAAATGACAACGGCTATGGTGGTATCTCGCGATGCCGGGCTTAGCAAAGCTCTGGATTTCTGGATCTGGATCTGCTCCGGCGGAAATGACGCCACTCTTGCAACCGGCGCGTTATATTATTCTCCTGGAATCACGCTCCCTTCGCACGACGCTGGAAAATCGGGGTAAACGGACGGCGTGATGCAGACTTAACGATAGTCAAACACGAAACGCTATTTAAACAGTATTTACGGTTCGGAGGCGAGAAGGGCCGACTTAATTTTCCCCTTTCGAGCAGTGACCGACAGCTATGCAAAGTCTGCTACATAATTCACTAAGACTCCTCGCAAGTTTAACTAATCTGCATAAAACAATAAATGAAAACAATATATTCAAATGCAAGCTCTTGCTTCGTCGCTAACTAAAAGCAGCGTAGCACAAGATACTAAGTAGACAGCGCATCTTCGTGCAAAAGAAAATGTTTATACATGATCTGCATGGAAATGAAGCTGAATAAAGATTTATTTCTTGTATACATAATTTTAATTGATTGAAACCTACTATCACCGTTCGAATGACTGGTTCTAGATTTTTATAGTAGGTTCAGTGTTAAATGTTTTTACTGTTTTAAGTTTCACATATTGACTTCTGTCATAAGCGCATAGGATCCGTTGTTTAATGATGAAATACCATAAACAGCGTTTCAATGTTTCCCATAGCAGCATCTGGCAATTTGCATAAAATCGAACGGTAGCTGTCAAGAATGATTGAAGCAACGATGAATTTCGATGTTAGCGCAGCATTACCATAACGAATAAAGGTAATTACCACAGACGGTTCGCAACGCGTGAAAACATCTCGCGGTCTTGGCCGCTAACCTCCGCAATTAAAATGGTTGCGCGTTGTCCGAGGCTGGAATCGCAGATCAAAACACAGAGCGTGGTTTCGCGAAGCCGGCACGCAATGTAACGCAGTTTCAATGCGATATCGATACGACCGCGTCGAATTTCACGGTGGCAGTTTGGTTAAACGGTGAAAGGAGCAGTTCGCGGGACGATAAGAAACGATCGAACCGGTTAAAAATATGGATTCCCACACTCGGCGCTCGGATACCGTACAGAATAAACAGTTAGATGTTAGTCGACGCGGCCGGCCACACGGTAGAACCGTCCAGAAACGTTGCCAACGAGCACGCAACTTTTTCGATAATTGCTCGATTATCCTGACTTGTCCAATTTGTCCATTGCTTCTTAAAATTCCGCGAAACTCGAATCAGCTAACAAGGTACTGCTCACTTGTTAATGGACACTGTCGAACAAATATTTTCCCACGTGGTCGGTGGTTAGAAAATTTCTCTATTTCATTGTTGTCAGAGTTCTTCGTTTACCATTAAACCTGTCGAGCACTAAAAGCGATTAAAATGTTTTACCTCAAAAAAAAAGGCTCTATTTATTTCGATTTTGTGCAAGTTTATCGAATCAATTTCCATTTTAGTAACTTCAAGATATTGGTAATTGTAAGATAAAAATGTAAAACCAGTCGTTTGATCGACAATGGTAGGTTTAATGTTAAAATAATGTTCAAACAATGCTTTATTTATTATTTCCATTTTAGTAACTTCACGATGTCGGTAATTGTAAGATAAAAATGTAAAACCAGTCGTTTGATCGACAATGGTAGGTTTTGTGTTAAAATAATGTTCAAACAATGCTTTATTTATACTAGGCGAACACAATTTATGCATATTTAATATTACTGTAATTTTTTACGAATAATCGACACTTCCTAATTTTTCTTTCACTTGAAAATGTATTTTCGAACATAAAATCGGAACAAATCACAGTTGGACAGCGAAATGAATCATTCGCATTTAATGCTGAGCGGCTACAGAGCCGCAGGACTGTGAAATTAGTAAAACTGTACCCCCTACGATTTACGCGAACAATTAGGAGAATTACTCGGCATGGAAGCAATATATAAACATCAACTGAAATAATATAACGTTCAAATCGAATGAAAAGCCGGAAATGCCTTTCGGCTACGAGGCCAGTTGAGAATCTACAGTTAGCTGGTCGATGATAGGGTAATTGATTATTCACGTAGGATAATTAATCCGTATGGCTGATCGTTGGCACAATTTGACACAGGTTTATTTAATATCGCCTTTGCCCAAGGTGACGCGAGAGCCGCGGGAGAAACGCGACAAGAAAAACGAGCCGTTGCGAAATCGGCGAGGCCGCGCGATTGCTATAGCAGCTGCTGGCTGAAACAATAACGAAACGCGCAGAAACCGCGACGAGGTGCCGCGATAACGTTGATTATCTGCGCCTTTGTCGATGGCTGAGATTAAACGGCTCGAGCGACGTCTCGATATCCGGCTCCCGTTCCCCTTGTTCTTGGGAATGCTGAGATGTTGCATTTGGATCGAGAATTGCTGTCTCTCAGACCCTCGAAATTGCCGCGTCGTAATTAAAAACTCGAGGCACGGATAATCACGGCGGACTCTGAATGGAAATTCTTTTGTCGACTTCGAATCAGACTGTCAAAGGAACGTGTCTCTCTTAATCGCCCTTTATGTGAACAGAGATGTTGCTTAAATTGTTACAACAATTTCAGAAATTATTTTACAAATGATAGAGCAAAGTAAGAATTTATTTGAACAGAGATGTTGCTTAAATTGTTACAATTTCAGAAAGTATTTTATAAACGATAGAGCAAAGGAAAATTTTATTTGAACAGAGATGTTGCTTAAATTGTTACAATTTCAGAAATTATTTTATAAACGATAGAGCAAAGGAAAATTTTATTTGAACAGAGATGTTGCTTAAATTGTTACAATTTCAGAAATTATTTTATAAACGATACAGCAAAGGAAAATTTTATTTGATCAGAGATGTTGATTAAATTGTTACAATAATTTCAGAAATTATTTTATAAACGATAGAGCAAAGGAACATTTTTAATTTCGCTGGTTAAACATACGACAACAACATTGTCGGCTTGCGATGGATATTATTACGAGAGTACAGTCACGATATTGTGAAATTTTGTTATACGACGTGCTTGCTCGCATGTTATAGATTTGTACAAGCGGTCAATGAATAAATACAGGCAGTTTGTTTATGTAGAACTTCATCGTCCGCAAATCAAGAGAGCGTATTCGCCGATGCATTGATCCATGAGTGAGGGAAATCAAATAGTGCGTGAATAAACAGCATTCATTTGTGAAAGTGTTATCGTTAAATTGGACGAATTTTGGTTTGTTTTACAGGAAGCACGGACAGAAAATTCTTTTTACAACCCTTAATTAGGCTCTAACCTCGACGTTCTAATCGATGAGTTTTGTTACAAAGCATAGATTAAACGCAGTGAATCCCTAAGAGATTAGGACTACGTAGCCAAAGAACTTTACGACGGTATAAATCAACATAGACGATAAAATAATTCAATGACTCGACTGATTAAATGAAATATCGATTCTCTCGGGCAATTTTTTCCAACGGTAATGGATTATCTGACCCCATCCAGACTGGCAACACGCGAACAATTATCGAAACGCAGCCATCAGGGCTTCGACGCTCGGCCGCAGACACTTTTGAAGCTTCATGCGAACCCCTAACCGTTTCAACTTCGTCTGACATTTTCTCCGACGACAAATCGGGTGGAAGACTGGAGGCGTGACTACCAATTATCGATAGAATGCGAATTCGATTTTACAAAAACGTGACCAGATAGAACACAAACGACAAAAATATCGACATGGAAGAACAGGATCATGTTATTTTGAAATAACATAATTATTAAGAGGAAATATTTAATATTTTTACCAAACGCGTTTATAAAAGGTTCTATGACTTCGGATGCCCTTAAGGATGTTCTGGAGGTATATAAAAACGCAACAAAATTTTTCAAAATTTGACAAGATATAATTCTTACTAAATTAATACAATTACCAAAGTTTAGGTTCGATTCACTGCACCGTTTAATATTTATAGCAACTTAAAGTTTACACATTTTAACGCGTATTCTTATGGAGAATTCAAATATTCCACTTCAAACCCTATTTAAACCTTGAAAAAACGCAAATAGAAACTTCATTTTTTAAATATACATAGTAAAAATTATGTAACTAATTATATTCAAAATTAGGATTCACTAAACAGTTACAAAACGTTAAATTATAAACTGTTACAAAACGTTAAATTACAAAACAAAAAATCACCTTTTTTGTTATTATCAGAACATAATTTTACATGTTTATTTTCAGTAATAACCATGAATACTGTTTTCGGAGGTATTTTTCATTTATTTATAACTTTTTCAAATCAGGGGGTAGAATCATTCGCAAAAGTCACTTACAATTTTTTTACAATATCGAGACAATTTGATTAAAAAATAAATATAACATGAAATTCACTAATTAAACGAAAGCTTTTTAAATTAATCTATTTTTTTAATACAAAATATACTCATGAATGGCTTTCATTGCCAATATATTGATGGATTTCGAATTTTTTGTACTTTTGTCTCCCATTGTACCTCCAGAACATCCTTAAAAAATACTATGATCGTATGTTTTAAACAAATTGATTGTCACTTCGGGAAAAGCAGCCTAAAATCTAATTTTACGAACAACCATGGCTACAGGCATTAAAACGATGGTTTTCAATGGACTCTAAACAACTTCTACGATTTCTACTGGATTTTAAAAAAACTTTCTGATAGCCTATTGTAAACAAATGGCAGCCAGCACGTAAAACAACAGCGTCGAAGGAGGAGAGAGCGTCGCGCGAACACTTTCATCTATCTCCATGGTTCCGGCGGAAGGCTGGTCGCGTCCGGTCCGAAAGTTATACTTCATCGAATTATCGCGGGTCTGGTCGACTGCAGCTTTTTCCACTTTTTCTTCCACGAGAATAGAGAAAAAAGGGGCGATAGCGGTTCGCACAGAGCGGCGCTTCGATTAGGAAACGCCGTTGCCCGCCTGATGAAATCTCCGCGCAGCAGTGGAGAAATCATTAAGCCGCTTGCAACCGTTCCAGGTGCGTGCGCGTGGATGCACGTGCACCTGGGACCGTTCTCTCTATCTTTCCCTTTTTGCGTTTCTCGTTACGTTTCGCGGAACGATTCTCTGCTGCGGAGGTGTGACAATGTCCGAACGTTATCGGCGTTTCGATGGTAAAGTTAACTATGAGCCTGCCAGTGATGAAACGAAAAACGCTTCGTGGATTTTATTTGACCATTTTAATTAGACCACTTTCATGATTATAGTCATATGCACAGTTTTAATAAAAATTGAATTTGTAGGACGTAACATTGATCTCTTTAAACATCGCTCTTGGAACGATAAGATTATTTCTCGTTAGTCCTTAATTAAAAATCGGACTGCTTTCAGAACGATAAGATAGAGTCACAGGAAACTGTTGGTATTAAATAAATCTATAATCCGAACTTTAATCAATTGTGTTGAATTGTAGTATGGTTTTGTTCGATAACGTTCAATCATTTTATCAAAAATAACTCCTCCAATCATTATGGATAATAATAAATTCATAAAATTAAGACAAGCCTCTATTTCGAACTAATTTTCTTCATCTTAGAACTAAATAATTAACCCGATTTTATTGAACAATCTCTAGACAGTTGATTCGACTGTAAATTGCTGAAGAGATCCATGCAGATATTATTTTTCTGCTACGGTTTATCAGTCTTAGATTCTTAATTAAACGATTATTTTCACCCGATAAACTGTAATTAAAAATTGAGTTACACGTCTGCAAAAGTGAAACCACTTTCTCTGCAATTAAATCGGTTCATGCTATTCGACGTTTTTTTCTCGAATTTTCGTGAACCCGAAGATGGATGAATTTACAGGTTTAAACCGCTCGTAGAATCGCTGATCCGCCAAAGAAAAATATTTTTCTAAAGCATGGAGCATCTACCCTACGAATTTTATTACCTCCATTAAGAACTCGTGTCAAGTCAAATTTAAAATATAGGGTGCATTAAACTTTAAAATATAAATGCGTAAAACCTCGAGGTCTACCGGTAACGCCGATATTTCTGCGAATTTGCTCGTAAAATTTCGCTCAAGCATTTTTAAGACGGTAGTAAAACCTGAGCAAATTCGGCTCCTGCCAGAATAGAACGAGTTTAATATATTCCGAGTAATATAGCACTCTGTTCAAGCGCACCAAGCTAGTCTCGTAGAATTCTTGCGGGCCGAATATCTTATTGCAATAAATACACTCGAACACGAAATTGGATTTTTGAGCGTATCAAAGCTACATCGCGTTGATGAAGCGATAAGAATAAGAGTGAAGACCTATGTTCACCAAATGTCTTAGTAGACCACTATTTTCTACAATACGAGCTACTTTACGCAAAACAAAAAAAAAGGTTTGCATTGATTGCAATACACAGAATCGAAATAAAAATTTCTTTTTTCTTTCAATGATCTTATCAGGCTGAAACCAATTGACTGACGTCATTAAATCTTTTTAACATTTCAACTACTTTAGATTGCACGTACTCATTCTATCATAAACGCATAAAATCTGCGGTTTAATAATTACACAAGAATACTTCCAAGATCTTACGAAATGATAAAAATTCGAGTATCCACATTCAGTATCAGTAGATCACTATTTCCTGCAGCCGCGAGTTTGAATAATAAATGGTAATGATCGCCAGCGTTTTTCTCCAATTAACAAGAACAGGATGCCTTATTCAACGACTCGATATTACAATTACACAACTCAACTTGGCAGATCTTCAACAATTCGAAGAAAGACGCGTTGACATATGTAATCGTCGACTTTCGAAAGATTTTCCTCCGGCGAGTTCCGTGTTGCATAAGTATACGAACCTAAAGGCAACAGTCCCATAAAATTCCAATTACACATTTCTGCTCCGGCTTGTCCCTCGGACACGTTTGCGACAAGCAAATTCGTTCGGGTCTTTTTTCCCCCCCACGCAGTTCGCTACGTTGCAAGCACGGTTCGAGTTACAGTTCGAATTGAAACGTATGGAATAGTTTTCGCGATAATGAGTCCGCAATTAACGCGGACAGCTTGCGGGAAAAACTGCGTCGCTGGCTGTGCAAGAATGATCGAGCGGAACCGTGCCGAACGGTGAAAGAAACACAGAATCGCGTTCACGTGGCTAGCAAAAAAATGTTCCGAAGCACACTGATCAGTACTCTCGGCTGCGAGCCCGGTCGAATATCGCCGAGAATTCCATTCCGAGTCGATAATAATCGACCGGTGTTATGAAATCGATCGGGTCGAGCGACAAGCCACGGGGAAAACGAACGATAATCGCGAGACGCGTTATCTGCTCGCAGAACAGCGCAAACAAAACTGGTCTCGAGACTGACACAACGATTTAATCGATGTGCGCGGGCTTACTTTCGTGCGTTTCATTCAGAAATATTTTATTCCGCGACGATTACCGCGCACGTGTCTTCAAGATCTATCTATTTTCTCTTTTAGCCTGTCAGTTGATAATAGTTTATCAGCGAAGAAAGTAAAACTGGTCTCGAGACTGACGACATATTCATTCGGGAATATATTATCCTGCAATTCTTAATTTTTATCGCGACGATGTCTCAATCGTTTTCTTGACGATTAATAACGGTGTGCCAATATCTATATAAATAAAATTTAAATGCTGTTCGTTGATAAGCGCACCTCTCGAGAACGGCTGAACCGATTTGGCTAATTTTTTGAAAAAAAATTCGTAATAGTCCGAATAGGTTTTTAGGGAAAGAAAAATTGGAAAAGTTGCCCGGAAAAATGAAAGTGCTTTTTTTCTATGAAATTTTTGTTATTTTGTTATTAAAACGATCACAAACAAATTCATTGAAATTTCGACAGGACAACGTCCGTCAGGTCAGCTAATTAGGAATAAAACAGGACTCGACGCTGATACAACAAGTTAATCGATGTTCGCGAGTTTGCTTTCATACATTTTATTCGGAAATATTTTATTCTGTGACGTTTCATTTTATCGCAACGATCTCTGCATTTATTTCTGTAACTTGATAATTAATGGTGGACTCGTGGCTGATGAAAGAAATATTTTATTCTGTGTTGTTTAACTTGTATTTTGTCAGTACCACGAGATATGCAGTTGTTAGTCAATATATTATAAAATGAAATTCATTGTGTAATTTATAACATGTTTTCAAAAGTGTGTATTTAAACGAAGCTCTAATAGATCTATTTATGAGCCTGTTGCCTGAGTGACTTTATACATCCTGAACACTATCACAGGTTTATACCGGACAAACAGGATTGACGTAATAGTTGTTATATCGCTGTTGACGCAAATATAATATAGCTGGTATCAACGTGTGTATGCTATGGAACGATCAAGCAAAAAATGAGTGGTGATATAAAGAAAGAAAGGAGAAGCTGTTGAATGGCGATAACAAACACGTATGACGAGTCGACTCGTCTTTCCCTGTTGACAATTACGTTTCCAGTGATAGTATATTTGTGAGGGTTCCCTCGAAACATCGATTTTTAAAGAGTTTATGGATCGAGGATCAATAAGATTCGAAAGTTCCAGGTTTGGGTAATGTTTAATAACAACCAGCACTGATACAAGACAATAGTGAAAGATAAAAGAGAATATTAAAATAACTTCAACTTCTAAAAAGGGTGGACAGCTGTTCCGAATATTCGTCCATAAAAATCTCGTAACTTCGAGAGATTCTCAAGTAGAACGGTCTAGTACCTACTAACCTTGCTCCAGTTTCACGCGCGAAAAATGTCAAAACCATGGAAAAATACATTGCAAACAATTCTAATTAAATTCCTAGAATGTGTACATCAACTTTGTTGAGACATTCTCGAGTAAAAAGATTCTCGGAGCTGTCAGTTAATTTTTCTCTCCTGTTTTTCTATTCTCATTTGTTCCACAACAATCTCTTATTCAGCAGACCTTCGAGCTGATCATCTACGATGGGTCAACGTAGCTTTGAAGCTTCATCTACGAACTTTCAAATCAGAAACAGGCTATTTTAAATTAGTGACACCCCTCGAAAATAATCAATGAAGAAAGAAAATTCGAATTCACTCATCTGCGTACGACAACTGCACAACAAAGCCTAACTAATAGCAGACTCTATTTAAATGCTAGTTCACAAAGACAACAAGTCTATCATTTATCAACCAAAATCTCCGAGGAGCACAAATCTATCTCCTCGAACCTGTAGATCTCGAAAGCACAAATCTAACATAAAAATCCCAAAGTCCCCCCACAAATTCCCAAACACCTCCATAAGAAATCCTCTAGCCGTCAAAAGGCTGTCAAACGTCCCCTAAATCCCGGAGACTCACCTGTTAGGTTGCCAAGGAGTCGAGCACCGTGTTCCCCGGGTCGATCTGGTTGATCCAGACGATAGCAATCCAGCGATCTATGGGATCGGTACGATGATATCGCGATCGAGCGTCGAAGTAGGAAGCGGCACGCAGCTCGACGGCGTCGCCTCGACTGATTCAAGAACCGAGCGTGAAGTGACGGTGCGGCGAGGTCTCCGGTTTACGTTTACCTGATCGTCTACGTGCAACCGCGTCCAGGAGGACGAGCTGAAGAGAGATAGAAACGAGCATGCCGAAGCGAGAAAGAATAAGCTCGCTAGCTCGCTGGCGAGAGAGAGAAAGGTAGCAAGTTGTAGCTGGTGGGGCGGACAGGTAACAGGTGAGAGGGGCAGAAGGTGGAAGAATGGGTCTTACAACGTTGCCAGGTTGTCCAGCGATCCTCGGGATGTGTATACGGGTTACGTGTACGGGTAGGTAAGCGAAACGACGAGTGGAAGCGTCGATCTCCGCGGGAGAACACCGAGAGAACGATGATAACAGGAGCGGCGCCGGACAAAGGGGATGATGAGGTGGCTGGCTGCCACCCGGGACGTCTGACGCGCTGTGTACACATTACGCTCTCTCCAGCCACACTCTCTGTCGATCCTATCGCCCGGTTCCTACGAGGACACCACTGTTACCTGCTACGGAGACCGATGGCCCTTAGACGAGCATGAAGAATCCGGTGATCAACGCTCGATGGATTTCGAAGACACTGATTGAGCTGGCGGAACCCCTGCGCGGATGCAAGCTGAAGATCACTAGCGGGTTTTGACTTTGAAATCGGTATAGAGGCTTTCGGATTGACCTGGTTCCGCGGAGAGTGCTTTTTCGAGTGCGTTGAGCTGTCATACTCCTGTTATTATTGTATACTATTCATGGAGACGATGGGGCTCTTCCAGAAGCTTCTCGAAGCTCTTCTAGGAGACATCTAGGAGCTAGAGAGTGACTTAGGTACCAGGTTTCGACCTAGACTTTTGAGATCATTGAGATGGGACCTTTTCAAATTAAACTAATTCTGTGAAGAGTGGTTTTTGAGACATGTGGAATCATTGCACGCTATTGATCAGCTTGGTAGGACCTTTGAGTATCCAGGAGCTAAAATGTATCTTAGGAATCAGGTTTAGAGTTTTGAGATTGTTGGGGTGGAACCGTTGTAAATTTACCTAATTCTGTAAAAAGCTGGTTGTGACCTGTTATCATTGTATACTATTAGACTAAAGAGCTGTTGTTATTGTATACTATTCATGGAGACGATGGAGCTCTTCCAGAAGCTTCTCGAAGCTCTTCTAGGAGACATCTAGGAGCTAGAGAGTGACTTAGGTACCAGGTTTCGACCTAGACTTTTGAGATCGTTGGGGTGGGATCTTCTTAAATTAAACTAATTCTGTGAAGAGTGGTTTTTGAGACATGTGGAATCATTGCACGCTATTGATCGGCTTGGTAGGACCTTTAGCATCCAGGAGCTAAAATGTAACTTAGGAATCAGGTTTAGAGTTTTGAGATTGTTGGGGTGGAACCGTTGTAAATTGACCTAATTTTGTAAAGAGCTGGTTTTGAACTGGAACTCGTAGACATTGATTGAACTAACGAGACCCTAGGGTATCTAGAAGGCTGGTTGGTGCTGTTCCCGAAGCTATTCACTTTTGTGTAATCGTATACTATTGTAAAATAAGGAGCTATGGTGACATTTCTATCTTTTTCTGAATCATTTTATTGAGACCTGATGCAAGTAGATAATAAACTTCCAGAGAAATTTGCTCCAAAGACCGATAAGGAACTTTGCATTTCCCTTACGCGAACAACGGACAGCAGTGTTTTCGCAAGCAATGGGAGCTGTGGGCAGGATTCAGCTCGGAAGAACGGAATTGAATTGTCCCCGTGGAACGCGCGACGAGCTGCTCGTTACCCGCGGATCGATCTGTTTGCGGAAAGCACGGGATCTTCAATCTGCGACTGTCGGCGTGTTGATTGATGGCGTCGTTAATACAGCCCGGTTATGAATGTTTAGCAGAATAAATATCCGCCAGGGGACGCCGCACGGCGTCGCGTCGCGTCGGGGAGTCGTTATTCAAATCGGTGTTTACTGTTAAGACGACCGGCTGGCTTTTTTCCTTGTTGCAGTGCGCGCAAGGTACGTTAGGTAACCGGGGACATAAGTTACCTAACAGTAGGGGAGACTCGACTCGATGGTTGTCGGTTTCTCGCTCCGGCAACTTCGCCGCTAAGGCTGTTTCGTTTTACAGGGTCTTTGGAGTTTGCTTTTAGCCCGCTCGAATTTCTTAAGTAGGTTAATTAGGGCTGGGAGCTGTTCACGAAGACGTCGCCGAGTTATTGGGGCTGAATTATTACGTCCTCGTGATTTTATTATCATTGCTTGATGCTGATGGACTGCGATCCGCGCTGTGCAAGTTCCTTCAGGGTGTTGTCGAGCTCTGGGTCATCGGTAGACTGTAGTAGACGTCAAACATCAGCTGATGAAGTATGAAACGGAGGAAGTCTAGATTTTGCTACCATAAATGTTTATATATACTTCTGTCGAATATTTTTCAGTGAGAAAATTTCGAAATAGTTTTCTGAAGAAAACAAATCAAAAATACTATTAATTCGATCTCAAGTGATGCATCTCAAATTCGAATGTCTCTTTATATGAAAGTTGAAATTTGATTTTCAAGTGTGAGTCTTCATCGAGAAGACGCATTCTGCGTCGTCGCGAATGTTAATGAGCGAAACACGGAGACGTCGACCCACCGCGATTCTCACCGGGAGAAACTATGATTCTTTTTGTTTGCTGGTCGCTCTCCCCCAAGCGTGCTCGATGAGTCACGGAACGATTCCACAGAATCGACGACTTGTCGCTCGTTTTTCGGGGAACCGAGCCATTTTCCTACGTCCGCTGATCGACAGGATATTCCCGTTAATTGGCCGGTCGGTTCTCTTCTTTCTTTTTCTCTCTATCTCTCTCTGGTTCTGCTTCGAAATTTATTTTAATTCCCATCGAGAAGCAATTCGGATGGAAATTATGCGGGCGGTTTGGCAGAAAAAGAATCGTTCTAGCAGCGATTCCGAGCGAGTTTATTCTGCTTGGGCGGAGACGTGTTTAGCGTTTGTAAATTATGGAACGATGTTCAGTGAATCAGTGGTAACGAGGATGATAATAACAGTAATGAGTCGTAAAGAAGAATTCCCGGGGTTGTTATCGGCAGGCCGCGATCTTCTTGTAAATACTAATTTTTATACCGTAATTTCCAGAACGTTGGAATCGAATTGGAGCCTGATGCTTCTATTAGGAGCTTTATAGAGCTGAAATAAATTGTGAATCTTCATCAACTGACGTTTATTATTATAACTGAACTACGAATTCGTATTTTTAGATGAACTAGGTATATTTCTTGTGTTTGCGATGGTTAAATGCCAAAATAGTTTATGATATTAGCTCACAGATTCGATCAAAATTTAAAAAAAAACAATTTTGCAATTTACAAAATTTTCCTCAACGTTTCGATCCGATTCTGGATCATCTTCAAGATAAATTTTGCGTCTGAAAAATACTGAATGTTGTACTAAGTGTTTTACAAGATTAACGATAACTATAAAATAATTTTTCACCATAGTTGCTATGTGTAAATTATCAATGTTTATGCGTGTCACTGTATTCCATGATATTAAGTACTAGATTGAACCATGTGAGCGTTGGGAGAGAACCTGTGCGCCGATATCATAAACCAATTTCTATTAATTCGTACGATCGACAAAACGGAATATTTGAATGCCAAGTGTAGGAATTTCTGTGGAAACGTCCCGGACTCGTTTAGACCAAAGCAGTCGAAGGAATTTTGCGATCGCAACACAGCAAATACGCAACCACGACGATGTTGAAAGAACGATAACGATATATTAGGAATCGATATCAACCTCGCCTAGATCAAGGTATCAATTCCATGAATGCAAGTCCAGTCGAGGATTACGAGATATTTTGCACGTAGGTGTGTTGCGCGCGAACCTTGACGCAACAACACAACGGTTCAACGAACCCCGACGATTTTACGATCACTTTATAAGGACCACCCTGTATGCAGAGGTTCTACCAACTGGGCTGATCTGTAGCTCCATTTCAAGTGATTTTCGAAAAAATTACGCTCGGAAACAAGCTCTACCGCTCTATAACACGATTGTTTTATCGGTCAGAGATTTCTCGCAATATGGTTGCAAGAATTTGATCTAAATCAAGAACCGATCCTGCATAGTTGAAAGAGTCAGTGTAAGGGTGACTGACCTAAGCGAATGACATAAGAATGAATTACATACAAGAATGATTTATAGGAACATATTGGAAAAATTCAATTTAAGTGAAAGAATTCGATCTTCGTCGATCTGTATATTTAGAAGACTTAATCGAAAAATTCCCTCAATCCAAGTTGGAAAATGTCACCTTTATAATTTAAAGGATTCATGTCGTACAAAACTATTTCAACTAAGAAATACAAATATTTGGAATTCTATTCCTTACAACTGTGTTACATATGTTTCATTTGAAACAGTAATTTAGTATTAGCTTCGAATGAAACATATATAACAGTTGTGTGGAAATGGTATTTACAAATATTTCTATTTCTTAGTTGAAATATGTTTTACCCAAGTTTGGAAATTGCCCGAAAAAATAGTAGGAAGAAGTCGCTTAAATTAAAAGAGGAAGAACTCTCCTAAATAGTTGCACGAAAATGCACGACTAGAAAATTCTCGTCGATAAAATAATAAAAATAAATTCTACATATTTAGAAAAATTAACCAGGTTATTGTCCAAACTCAATTTAAGTAGAAGAGTTGCCTCTAACAATTTTAAATAATTATCTATCGCGACTAATCCCCATAAATTTGAATTCGCCCTGCATAATCCCACGAATTTCCTCGGAATAACGAGAAGAATTCCTCCAAGTATGGTAACGAGATTCCGCGGATCGAATCTGATAGAATTTCGCACTACGTGGCCCGGCCGAATTCGGCCGGAAGCGAAGCAGACTGGTGACCCTCGTGGCGATCATTTCCAGTCGTTGCAAAAAGAGCGAGCAGATTGCCCGCGTTAATTCCCTCGGGACGTGGGAACTTAGATCGACCCAGATCCGCGAAACATCGTGAGAAGATGGGCGTCGGCCAAAGCATCACCGGCGTCGTGCCGCTTTTCGGGCCGCTTCTTCGTCTTCCTGGTATATAACGGAACAGACGGACAAGCCGAAAACTTTCTCCGGCGCCTGACCTATTATCGGCTCGCCATTATTATCGCTGTTTCGCTCAGTCGGTTAAGGTTAGTGGGTAACCGCCGCTCTGTGTATCGCCGTTGATGCCTCTACCATCTACCTTGGACTGCTGCTGAATTACGAGCCGGGCGAAGCGATGCCTCGAACGAGGGTCACGTTTTTCAGACTGGAACGACACTCTTTTGACGCAACCACGATGGAAACTGGTAATTTCCTCTGCAAACATCCTGAACTCGAATAATACTTTGATCTTCCCGCTAGAAAGTCTCGAGGCACGGGTCTTGGCTGATGACGATGCGAAAACAGATTTGCTCCGGAGAAAATTGGCTCGAAACCATTCTGTTTTGAATTATATTTGTGCTAAGTAACTGGGAACCTTTTGTCTTGAAATTTACTCATTCCTTCTGACCTAGTAGTTGATTAGATACCAGCGTATTTAATAATGAAAACAATATTCTGAATTATATATCCTTAACTTGAAAATTACACATTCCTTCTGACCTAGTAATTGATCAGATACCAGCGTATTTAATAATGGAAACAATATTCTGAACAATGGTACAGGAATTTTTTAGTGGCGACTTTCCGAGTCACCCCTCGACTGTTAAGTGTTAATGTAGAAGAGATTGAAATATTTATTTTCGTAGCCGATACCCGGTGGGGTGTACGGTGAGCAGTCGAATGATAATCGAACGCGTTTTTCCCATTCCGCGGATGCTCAATTAAACACGTCCAGCCGGAATAAATTCCGCGGCGCGGTTCTCCCGCGGTCGGGAGCGGCAACATCAAACCATAATCGGCTGACAAAGGTAACTGATTCTGCAATTAAATCGATTCACGGGGCGAGCTTTTAGCCGATGAGAGATTACCCGATGAATTTTTTCCTTTTCCGTCTCGCGGCGGGCTTGGACGCTGACCCCCGTAGTCCTTCGATATTAATTGCGGCTGTGCATACACAGTGAGTCATCTCGAAAGGGACGGCGGAATGAAAGGAGGAGAAGTTGGCCGAGAGGAGAGAACGTATAAAGGTACATAGGTAGTATACCCTCTAAAGGTAGCCGCTAGATAGAAGGATGATCCGCGGATCGAACCGGTTCGGAGATAAGAGATAACCTGGCCGCCGTTCAAGAAATCGATCAACAGACTGAGAGGCTCGTTCCAATTTTCTTGCCGGCCGGGGTTCTGCGAGAAGCATTCTTTCTTTTGCCATACTCGCGCGGGCTTGATCGCCGACAATCACGGGCCGACGTAATAAATTCTCCGCCACTTAAGTCATAAACACGAGGCGAGGATCTTCTTCTTCATCGTCGTCGTCGTTCTCTTCTGCCTGGCTCCCGTTCATTTCCTCCAGTTTGCTTCTGGTTCTCTCGTTTTCGAGACGCAACGCTCGTTCGGGCTATTTCAGATTGTTCTCGAGTGATCCCAGGTGCATTTCCCATTCGCGTGAACCCCTAGAGGACAACGCCAGATTCGTTTCTGTGCGATCCACGTTATACGATGTTATGGATGTTATCATAGTCATATTTTCTTCGAGTCGCCTGTCTAGGCGACTCTATTCTTTTAGTTGCCCCATCCTCAAACAATGTTTCAGATGAAGTTAAATGGTTTTGAGAGAGGCACATTCTGATGGTACATTTTTTGTAGGTGGACGTGTAAAGGACATATGACGGTCATTAATGTTTTTTTAAATGGAATCATATATCTTTTATTGCATCAGCTGATGCTCCTTCATATTCTTTACTAAAAAGTATTAATTTATTTGTGTAACAAAATCATTAGTTTAAGAGATATTTTAATTATAATTTGTTAAGAAACCTCGACTCTCTGGTCAATAATATGAATTCAATGTGATAATGTAGTAGGAGAGCAAGAATTCTCAATAGACATTATAATTAAAATATCTCCTAAACTAATGATTTTTTTACACAAATAGATTAATACTTTTTTGTGAAGAATATGAAGGAGCATCAGCTGATGAAATAAAAAATATATGATTCCATTAAAAAAACATTAATGACCGTCCACCTACAAAAAGAATGTACCATCAGAATGTGCCTCTCTCAAAACAGTCAAAACCATTCAACTTCATCTGAAACATTGTTTGCTATGCGTAATAATAATAACGTAAATCTAGATGGAAAAATGTGGCGCCCCATCCTGTATACTGGGAGCACATCGGAGAGAGTGGGGCAACTAAAAGAATCACCTATTACTACGTAGAAAGTAATATACATATTTGTAACACCTGTAAGTTGTATTTCGGCCTGGTTCCTGCATTTTGGGACAGGTTACGCTCGAATACGATCGAGTGCATTACAATGTTCTTGTTGCTATATGCTCTACTATATTTTTATCACAATTTCCAGTTCGTGCGCAAGTCACACAGTTCCTTTTCACCTCTGTGTATAAACAAACCGGTGACTCACGTTCGTACGCAAAAGCCTGACTCACGGGGCGAGCGTTGATTAACGCGCCTGCGCGCCATTACGCGGAACCCGGGCCCGATATTTATTATCCACGTTAATTAAGCCTATTGCGACGCGGGTTCTCTAACAGTATAGGCCACGAATTACGCTTCACGCGATCTCACACGACGGATTACGCTTCCCGCGTCCCGTTAGCTCAGTGATCGGTCGAACGGTCCCAGTCCGTTCCGCGTAACGATCCAGAGAAACGGTCACCGATCCACACCGGTTCTCCCCTCTTTCTCTCTCTTTCTTTCTTTGTTAATTGCGATTAATCGCCATCCGCTAATTGCCTTCTGTCTGCGCGAAGAAGATTTTCCGCGAAACCCGTCGCAGTTCACGCGCGCTTCTCGCGAACGCTAATTACGGACACCTGTTACGATTCCGCGGGAGCACAGGCCCGCTAATTGGACCCTCGATATCCATACTGCTCGAAAACCACGCAAATTTTCAGCATTCTTGCTTATGGCGACTGGGGACACACGCAATCTTCCTTTATTGTTAGGGGAAGAGGTTATCCGCGTAACGACTGTCATAGGGATTTTATTTTAATTAATAATCTAATATCCTGCTGCATTAAGTAGAAATATTCCACGTTAATTACGACGGTCTGAAGTTCAATACAATGATCTTTTCTATTTCATTTTGCATAACGATCTGTTAATTAATTAACCGATAATAATATTCGCAGACCACAAATGGCCAAACATTCGCAGTCCAATGGCCAGCAGATCAGGTTTCGAATCGTTCAAGGCTAGACAGCCTCGGAATATTAATAGCAGGGTTTAAATATTCGAGGATCCTTTTGAAATGAGTTTTTTGTACCGAACATTGTCTTTTTCGTCGAAACAAGTTCTCGGAAACGTTCGTGTGACCAAGATAGAACGAAAGACGATACGGCCGAGCGTGGAGGATCGAAGAAGCAAATTCGAAATGCGATAGAAATCGAGCGCGAAGAGAGAAAACAAAGTATATCAACGCGAACGGGCCCCGCAAAGTGAAACGCGCGTGTTTGGTTTTCCATTGACCGCGTGCAAAACGTCCGTGGAGCGGTGTGGCTAGATCTCACAAGAGATCGTTCATTACCAGCACGTGCCCCAATTACTCGAGACAATCGCGACCGAATAAAATCGCGTCCCGTTAGACGTTAGAACAGCAATAGCTGGCTCGACGCCCGTCGCCGACGACAACGACGTTCAATCGACAATACGAGTTTTCTCCTCGGATCGGCTAATTGACGATTGAAACGTACTCGAGGCGAAAGGAATCCGAATCAATCGAAGTAAAGTGATTTTGCTCTGACAGTATCGCAATTAAACTTGTTTCAACGCTGCGGTAGTGTTTAACTACCCTAGTAGCACAAAATATTGTATACACATTCATGTAATATTAAAAAGCGATTCAAATTTTTTTTAATATTCAAATGTACACATACAATATTTATTTTATATTAAGTAACAATTTTTTTCATTAGGCAGAAAATATCTATTTCACGTTAGGTGAAAAATATTTTTTTCTAACTTTTTCTTCTTTTTAATTGAATGTCATTTAAATATTGAATTTATATTTTTCAAATATTGATTTCACATTCTTTGTAATATTTACTTTATATTTTCTCAATATCTAGTTTATATTATCTGAATATTTAGCTTATATTTTCTAAACATTAAATTTACATTTCTTAAACATGCATGCAATAGTGTCTGGATTAAAAAATGTTTTTACAATATTTATAAAAGATATTTATCCAATATTTTGTGCTACTAAAGCAGTTGTTTCGGGAAACGATTTCTTCTACGGTAGTTGTTTAACTTCTAAAATTCTGAAGTTTTAGATGTGGGCAATAAATATTTACGCTTGGTGTTTTCAACGCGTGAGCAAGGAGCAACGTCTTAAATTCCTCGGAAAATGATTTCTCCTGCAAAATCCACTGGACTAAAATGTCTGAAAATTTGATATCCCTCGGCTGACAAATTGCAGATAATATCCCAGTAATTTTAAATTCGTCTAAATTTTATTTATCTGAGATGAATATTAATTGGACCCGGTGATTTGAACGCGTGGTCTAGCAGCATCGTCGGCCTGGAAGCTTCAAAATCGACACGAAACCGAGGAGGGGATTAAATATTTTATTTCTGTTATTTTGTACAACCTGTGTGGCCCACATTACCCACACAAATAATTACCAGACTCATCCCGTACGCTTACAGAGCACTGGCAATTGAAGTAACTTAAAACCGTTCAGCCTTGATACGATTCCGCAAGAAACGAGGAAAATCGACTACTCAGAACGAGAACTCGCAAAGTACACAACCCAGGGGAAGTAACCAGGTACCTGGATGATGAATATCAATCAGGAATCATTTTCTCTGTCGACTGTGATCATCTCTCCCTTCAATTATCCTGCAAACCGTTTCGAGGAAACCTCGAGGCCGCCTCGGGCGGCTTTTTACTCGGAGCTTCGATTTACGCTGACAATCCGTTCGACGAGAAGAAATGGAAAGAAAGCACTGGAAAGAATCGACAATGCGTCGATTGTATGCAATCAACGGCGAACCGTCGATCGATTGAAAAAT
This sequence comes from Lasioglossum zephyrum, assembly GCA_028455615.1. Classification (NCBI taxonomy): domain Eukaryota; kingdom Metazoa; phylum Arthropoda; class Insecta; order Hymenoptera; family Halictidae; genus Lasioglossum; species Lasioglossum zephyrum. The sequence goes on along the minus strand of CM052327.1, from coordinate 2,081,222 downwards.
CATGCGGAATCATTTATGATTACGATCGCGCACAGATTTCCCTGTAATCTCGTTGATTCTTCGTGCTGTAACTGGATTTTTGCTTTGGTTTGTTTCACGGACGTGGTGGTGGTTGTCCAGAGGAGGTATATCCGATGGGAAAGGCTTGTTCGAGTTACGCGATGGTGACGCGATAATGATGATTACCACGTCACGGTTGTCCCGGGACTACGGACACTTTTCTCGCCACCTTGTGAAACTCTATCCCGCCGCAATTACGATATAAATCAATCGTCCACGCTCGGGGAATTAATAGCGGCGAGTATACTCGGATAACGGAGATGTGGGAAGATTGTACTTTCGCCAAAAATCGCGATTCCAGCGGATTTTTATCGCGCGGAATTGCCCGCCGCAATCTGTTCCTCCTATCTCGGCTGTCTTGGGCTTGGGAAATTATTGTTAGAGAGCTGCGTACGCTGTTTTGCGATTGTTTCAGTGGCTCGTATTTGTATATTATTATCTGGCGATGTTTTACTGTAATCATACGCATCGTAACACTGTAGGTTTTTATGCAAGTTAATGTTTCCTTATTTTTTAACCCTATAGTTCTGATCTGCGGGATCCTCGAATATTTTAGAGTTCTTCGATAGGCTTGGGGAATTATTGTTAGAGAGCTGCGTACGCTGTTTTGCGATTATTTCAGTGGCTCGTATTTACATATTATTATCCGGTGATATTTTACTGTAATCATACGCATCGTAACACTGTAGGTTTTTATGCGAATTAATGTTTCCCTATTTTTTAACCCTTCAGTTTTGATCTGCGGGATCCTCGAATATTTTAGAGTTCTTCGATAAATTCTACAACTGTTCCACAAATGGCGGTACGATTATGAGGAGAATCTACTACACAATACAATTGAAATTGCAAAGAAAACTACACAATTAAATCAGAAAAATTATACAACATACAAAATATCGATTTTCATGTTGTAGGGAAACCAATAAGAGATAATTTAATATCAAGAGTATATATAAACAAGTGAATCTTGAAACACTCAAGGCCTCTACAAAATTCAAATAATTCTCATAAATAAGTGCAAAACTACCAAACCCCTATCCACATCACGTTCCTCCTATGTATCACCTCTCCAACCCCGAAAATTCCTTAATTTTGAAAAAATATCCTCAATAGCATTTCCAAAGCACCCATTGAAAGAAAATGACCAAATCGTTGAATTTTGGGGGTTGAAAGATCACCCTCGAGAGAAACAATTTTTTTCGTTGTAATAAGAAAATAGAATTTGTGTGGCGGGTGAAAGCGTAGCATTGCACGAGAGCTTTAGTCGGCTAACACACGAGGCTTACGAATTTTTTCTCCCGGCGTCGCGACGCAGGAGAGCGACGGTGGTTGCGATGGTAGCGACGCCGAGATGATCGGTAACGGGAGACGCGGAGGCGGAACGGAAAGGGATCGCGATATGGAGGAGGATGAGGACGAAGGAAGGGAGGAAAGGAGCTCGGAAGGTGGAGGTGGTGGAGGTTTCGGTGGTTGGAGGTCCCATTTGCTCGGTGGGCTGACGCAACGTGTCAAATCCTGGTACTGGGGCGCCAGGCCCCTCGTAAGTTTTCTAATCAAACGAACCACAACACACAGATCTACCACGCACAGATATTTCTTCTTCTTCTACTTCTTCTTCTTTTTTCGTTTTTTTTTTCTTTCTTTCGTTCTTCTGTCTCGACTTCCTCTCATCTTTTCTTTTGTCAAGCTGTTCCACGTCGCTCCGGTACTCCCTTGACGGCGTCGCGACGCTTTCAACTGATTTCAGCGTGAACATCTGCTCGAGGATTCTTGAAAATTTACTTTCACGAATTCGAAGGGTTTTCGTTTCTTTCTCCGACTGATAGAAATGATTTTCGAGCTTGAGAATTGAATCAATTTTTGTTTTTAGAATTTTTCAATTTTACATTTTCTTTTGTTTCTTCTCGTGGATAATGAAAAATTGGATACATCGATTCGGAATTTTGTTTTACGAGCTAGTTTACAGTATACATTTTGATAGGACTTAAATAGAAATTATATTGAAATTTTAAACGAACTGTGTGGAAAGTTCGTTATTTGTTTTCAAGACTTTCAATCATTTTTTCCTCGATCCTCGAGTTTTTTTCACGTCTCGAAGTTAACAATTGAAGCGTCGAAACCCTCGCAAGAGAGACAAATTGACTGCCCATCACTGTTTTTGGCTTGATGATAGGGAGGGAAGAAGACAGCGAGGGTAGTTTCTGATGAGGACGTTTCGCGCGGGGAAAGTTTTCAAATAATTTTGTTTTGCTTATACATTATATATATTTTTTTCTACAAAAATTAGGGTGCTTTTTATTCTACTGTATTTCCTTGGTACAATATAAAGAATTGCATTAACTCTAATAATTTTTAAATATACTCGCGAGTATTCTCGATCATTTTAAATGGTGACTAAATAATTTTATTAATACAGACTGAAATAAAGGGGTGTTCAAGGGGTGTCGACAGTCTAGAGTTACCTTTACTCATCGTTAGTCTCATCCTCTAGATTCAACGATAGCCTAATCAATAGTAAATAGCAAACTTAGATAGAACAACATCTAGAATCTAGATATTCCCAATCAGAAGGTTCGTTAACTAGAGAGTAGTACAGATAGTTAGATGATAAATGTCTCTAATGATGATTTTAGTTTCTGGCAGATGAAAGGGATGCTTCCTGCAGAGTTGCGCGACTCAACAATCTCAATCTTCCTTGAATTCACGTTCACCCTGGCAAAACTAAAGTTCTCCCTAAAGAAAGCAATATTAAAAATCTAGTAAACTTATCAGAGTCTGCAATTTGATCCTTGTATCTTTTTCTACCTTCGATTGGCAATTTTCCCTTAATTTCAAATTGGATTTTTGGACAGTCTCGTTAAACAAATAAAGAAACTCCCTGCCAGAGTGCGTGATGGGTAACCAATAAACAGATCTTCAGGCCCCTGTTTGAAGGTCAACAATTATCAAACTATTATCTAGTCACGATTCAAGCCATCGGATAAGATCATCCCCTTCGGCATGAAGTTCTCCCAATTAGATCTCTGTTTTTCTTTTCCTCTCTTTCTCTTTTTCTCTCTCTCTATCTCTCTCAATCTGTCTCCCTATCTCACTTTGTTCACTCACGTTTTCTCTGTCTATTTTATCTGTCTCCACCAAAATCAATTTCCTTTTTGCTCTTAGAGCTAGCGAACTTAGTCGAAATAGCGATAGGTGTGTACGTGTTTTTTCTTAGATGTCTTGCACATGCTACTTTCGATTTGTCCTTATTATATTCAAGCACGACTACTGTACACGATATGTATAATTATAGCGGGACGCTTCTCGCAAGTTGCCGTATAATTATATGTACACACGTGTCCATATATCAAAGTATAATATTTACATAGATGTCTTGGCATGCACGATCACTTTACTCACATCGAAAATGAAGGGGAAATAGAATTGAGGGGGGAAAAAAGGAGTGTAGCAAGAAAGGATACAGGATCCGCGTAGATGCTGTCGAAAGTAAAACTTCGCTCGCCTAAACGATTAGAGAGACATTAGGCCGGCATCACAGTTGACATAGTCGGTAGACGTAGCATGTCAACGACGCCATGTTGGTCGCACGAACTTCCAAAACAGTTAACAAACTCACTCAGGGAAAATTAAAATTTTATGTGATGATTTCCAATCGCAGACAATAATTTTTAATATGCACCTTTAATCATTGAATTTTTATCCGGTTTTATTTTAGGAATATTCTTTTAGTACACTCAACTAAAGTACAATTTTCATTGAACTGTTTCCAGAAATTAAGGTACAATTTTCATAACTTTTCTGGACGCTCAATTAAAGTACAATTTTCATAGAACTTTTCTGGACACTCAATCACAATATAATTATCATAGAACTTTTCCGGACACTCGATTAAAGTACAATTTATAATTTTTATCCAAGCGAAAATTTTACATTAAAGAGTTAGCGACGCACAGGCGGAAGTTCGTGTGTACCAGGCCTTAGATCCACATTAGAGAAGCAAGAATCCGATCTTCCGAGTCCATAGATGTTCCCACATAGTGACCAATCGTAGTAGTGTGCCCGAAGAAGGAACAAGCGAAGAAAGTCGCTAGACTAATGGAATCGCGCTATCGATGACGGTAAATCAGCAGAGAAAGTCCGAGACACAGTGGTTTTCACCGAACAAGGAAACCCTGGCGGGAGGGGACACCCGGAAAATCTGTGAAGCAACGATTTCCTGATGGGCTTCGGTAATTGAGCGGCCCCGCGTCTTGCATCAAGGCGCAATTAATCGCCGCGATTCCGATCGATCATCGCATCGCTCGAATTAATTTCTTTTTCTCTTACCGACACGACGCGACGCGCCCGGTCCCCTTTTGTTTCTCATCGCATTCGGGCAGAGCTGGGAATTCAAACTGTTCCCGTTCTTCTCTCTCTCTCTCTCTATCTCTCTGTCTCTTTCTCTCTCTTTCTCTTTTCCTTTTATTGGAGATGGGAAAGCTTGTTCGAACGATTCGCAATGAATACAGCCGAGGATAATAATTTATTCGCTAACCGAGGAACCTGTTTTTTCGCGATACACACACTCTTTTGCGAAACGAAACGGAGAAATTATCCGGATCCAATCGGTCGGGAAATGTTTCCGATCCTTGTTCGCGAGAACCTGTTTTGCACTGTTTGTTTCAATCGAACTGCGAATCTAAAGTTCATTTGTTTTTTTTAGGAAGAGATTAAATTCGATACTTAAAATCTCTGGAAAGGAATCATTTTACTTTACAATAATTAAGACTTCGGCACTATAATTTAAGATAACATTTAATACAATTTGTTCAAGATAACAGTCTTTAAAGTAGATATTTTATTTGCAACTCTCTTAATTTGCGATTTTATTTTTGAACACTTTAAACAGCATCATTTAAGAATCTCGTCCAAACGAATAGAGTCTTCTTTGCAGGCTCAGAAATTAATTTCAGAAACATTTAAAGACTGATATTATAAAATAATGTTGAGGATCAAGCAAAGAAATATGAAAAATTTCCATCTCTGTATCGATCATTTCGTCCGCCATTTCCGTGCTTTGTTTCGCGGATCGAGGCGATTCGGAAATGATTTCGGCGACTACAGGAAGGCAGAATTGTAGGAAGAGAAATTCTGCGTGGATTTGCGTGTCTCGCGTACGCGAAACACTTTCTCCATTCGCGGTTCACGTTTCTCCGCGAGGAGCGACTTGATTTTCATGTTCGCCGACCGTGAGCTATGATTCCGATGATCGAAACCAATTCGACGAGCACCTATTTAATGCTTCTAGAACAGCGAGCGAATTTATACCGAATTTTCACGAAGGCTATCGAGGTTATTTAATATTCGGCGGAGATGTTCAACGAAGACCCGACTCAACTTTGAGAAATTTTATTTTTATCGGAATTATTAAAATGAATTCTTGCACGGAGATGCAACGGGGAAGAGAAAAAGAAGAGACCGCTGGAAATTTGATATGCACAAAGGCGTTCGTTTTAACGAACTGCTTAAAGTTGTGGTAAAAGTTCGTCTGTTTTACTCGCGGAAGAAAATTAATGCTTGGTCTGTGCGTGGAGGAATTCGATTTAAGAATTTTCTTAACGAGCACCACGGACTTCAGACGATCTTCCCTTTTCCAAATATAATTTTAAAAGAACGAGTCGATAAATTCCTCGATAAATCGGAAATATGAACGTGTGCTAAATACTGTGTCACTTTGTAATTGCATAACGTTCCAAAGAGCTTCGAAGCAGAACTTGACCAATTTTGTGAAAATAAATTCCGAATTTCTTTTTTTATAGAAGAATATTTTAGTAATTTTTGGAGATTGTCTTCGTTCAACACTTTCTTCCCATCATCTCATGACTTTCTGTTCCACACACGAATGACATTTGCCACGGCGATCGTCTATATGCATTGTTAAAATCAATCGTGCAGTTACAGGTCAGTTAAAATGTTAGGCTAACCGAATAATTACGCGACAAAAACACCACTACCACTGCCACTACCACCACCACCACCACCACCACCACTCTGTCCGAGCACCACCAACACCCAACTGCTACCAGCCTATCAGCAAGCATGACTTAATTTTTTAATCTTACTCTTACGACCTATATCGATATGTATTGTCATGACTTACGTTTTAACACGATGTTATGTACGATTGCATATAGGTACCGGGTGATGTGCACCGTTGTGGAGAAGTGAAGCCGGTAGACGAACCAAGTTGGACATTATTAATTTCACATATTAACCTTGTGAATTACTGGAACGAAAAAAAAATTTTCAATTCAATTTTCTGGTCAGGATTGCACAGGATGATTCTACATTAATGCCACGTCATCGGTCAGTGCATTACGCACTTTAAAATGAAATGATTCAAGCTGCACTTCGGAAACAATTAATTTCGAATCATCCTACATTTTGTAAAATCAATTGACGCACTTATTTTTCCAATTGAGAAATGCGATAGTACTTTGATCGATTTCTTTTTTTTAATAAATTGAAGGAATTGATATGCTGAGATGGTTTGATACTTTTAGGTAGTATACTCTCGTTTATACTTTGACACAAGCTTGAAACTCGTCTCGCAAGCAACTTTGCAGACTACCAGGACTCTCTTCGACTACAGCGTGCACACGAACTCGTCAGCATCAGCCTTTTTAGCTCTTGTGTGCTGCCATCGTTCGCGAGCGTGCCGGATGTGACTTTGACAGGCTGCGTGACAGCCATCGAGACTCTGAAATTACTTAAAATCTTCCCGAATACTTTAGAGATCTCAATTCCGTATCAGAAAGAGGAATGTCACTTATGAAATTCCTTCAGTCACAAATAAAAACGATATTAAAAAATCTATTAAATAGAACTCGACGATTTTAACTTCCCAATGCTTTTCTTTAAATTGAAGCATGTATCTTATGTTATATCAAATTTTATTCTTTTCATGTCGCTACTGCACATTTTCAAAGTCTTGAGGAAGAAGTTGAACTTGAAAATCTATAATTCTCTGCATGAACTTAACAATTGACTTTTATTTTCATCGGCGAAATAATTTCCACGGTTCTTCAATATTTTTAAAATCGAGAAAAGGTATAAAGAAGTCAGTAACTTCCAATTACGCGAATATCTAAAACTAATTAAATAAACTCTAAAAATTATGCACGTATTGAATGAATTCCTAATACTTTTTTCAAGCATATCACTTACACTATTAAATCGATTGCATTCACATAATCTTCTTAAATTGACGAAAGCTAGAAGAAACGAGTAAGTTCTGCACAAGTTCAAAAACTGATACAACTATCCCTAAGAGTTATGCATGAAGTAAATAATGTTTCGCAATTTTTGTATCAGAAGAATAATGTGCATTATTCTAAAGCTGATGGCACCGCTGCATACTATTTTACCGCACATCTTTCGAAATTGCGAGAGAGTCTAGAAAATGTGACTTGATTTTCTCAGGATCTCAAAGATTCGTCTATCTGAAAGCTATGCACGAGCTTGAAAATTTGCATTGTTCTAAAATGATCGGCACTAGTGTACACTCTTCCGATGTTGAAGAGGGATAGAAATATTGGATACCGAGCAAGAGAAATTTCCTGTTTGATGCTGTTGACGAGAAAGACGTTTACGAATGTTGAGAATGAAGTTGGCTGTCACGAGACTGCAGGGTCAACCGGAAGCCGGACCAGGCGGTCAATTCCTGCCGGTGAATCGTAGCTTTGCACGTTTCAGGAACTCGCGCACAAGCTCTCGCGGAGCTTCGACATGCAGGAAGCTCAGCTCCTCGAAGAAGGTGGCTCCGGTGGCGGGTCCGCCGGAGCCGGTGGTGCTGGCGGACCACCAAGAAGACACCATAGCGCTCAAAGGCTGACCAGAAGCGAGATGTCCGAGAGAAGAGAGGAAGACGGCGCCCTGGTGGTGCCCGATCATCAAGGGAACCTGAGGATCACCGTCAAGAAGACCAAATCCACTCTGGGCATTGCCATCGAGGGCGGTGCTAACACCAAGCATCCACTGCCCAGGATCATCAACATACATGTGAGTGAATATCCAAAAACTCATAGATTGCGCTCAAGAAATTCGATACATCGTCTTCACGTTTACTAATATTAATAGCTACTACAGTATTTTATCCATAAATGTCCCAAAAGTTGAACTGTAAATGTCCTAGATCCAACTTAACGTACAGATCGATTATACACTGTTCCTTCAATTTTAATGTTCCTTAACCCCTTGCCTTACGATTTACTTTACGGTTCCAGTGATTAGAACTGTCTTGCAGATCGTAATTTCCTAAGAAAGGAGAAAATTGATACAAATTCTATGCTTATATGTTCTGTCGAATATAGCTACAATATTTTATCCATAAATGTCCCAAAAATCTGACCTATAAATGCTCCAGATCTATAAATGCCGGGCTCGGATATATCCGTGAGCCCGCCTAATCAGAATTTCCAACTTCTCTATTTTACCACGTTTTTATTAGCTCGCTTTTTCGGTGACAATTTTTGTCACTCGTTCGGTGACAAATTTTGCAATTGATTTTAAACTAACTTCCTAATGATATGTACTTGTGTAATAGACAATTAAAGTTTCGAACGCAAGGACGACAGTCGCCGGTGACTGAGACTCTCTGCGTCTCTTTCTTTCCCATACTTCCCATTCTTCTTCGCGCCCGAAAATTTAAATGTGTATTACACAAGTAAATATCATCGGAATTATATCGTATTTGGTATGATTTTAATTAGAAAAATGCTACAAATATAGTCATTGAAGTCCCATGAAAAAATAATGAAAAATAAATAAGTTGGAAATTTGGATTAACTATGTTTACATTTCTCGGCGACCGAGGTCTCTCTAGCTGCTCGGCTGTCCTCTTCTACGTTCGGCAAAAGTCAAAGAATACTGTCCGTGGCGCAGAAATGTCCCGCGGCAGACCCGTGCTGAGGATCTATATGGATAAAATACTGTACAAGCCATGTCGACGTGACCGTGTTGATAGTCGCAGAGTGCTGATAAGTCGTTGTGTTCACAGGATAATGGAGCGGCTTACGAGGCTGGCGGGCTGGAAGTCGGTCAATTGATTCTAGAAGTTGACGGCCACAAAGTCGAAGGTAATTTCCGAACTAATATTGGAATTTTTACGTTGTTACTTCGGAACTGTGTCGTTGGAAGTTCGATGCTTGAAAAAGGAGAAAATTAATTCCGCCGTGTTATCGAGCAAAATGAAGCATCGCCATCAACTCTATCGGGCTTGTTTCCTCACCAATTCCCGTTAAACAACAACAAATAATTCAACACTTCATATAAAAAATTCAAAGTCTAAACGGAACCCATAATGAAGGCCCAGATTTTAAGGAACACATGTCATAAATTCATAGAGATCCCCATTCAAACCGCAAGTCATACCAGGGACAATGGGCCATCAGAGGCCCACGCAGCCTCGATGGAAAGTCACCGAGCCCTAACCCAGTTGTCTTAGGCGTGTCAGCAGCTCGAGAGAGCCGCTGACGATGAAGCAAAAATCGCAGAAGCCTTCATGAAGTATTTGTTTCAGGTCTGCATCATCAGGAGGTGGCGAGGCTGATCGCGGAGTCGTTCGCTCGTCGGGACCGTAACGAGATCGAGTTCCTGGTGGTAGAGGCGAAGAAGAGCAACCTTGAGCCGAAGCCGACGGCTTTGATCTTTTTGGAAGCGTAGCAGGAATCTCCCACCTCCGAGCCGGAGCCACCGTAGCCCAACGCCTCCAGAGTTCGAACGTTAACGCGTGCTGATCGTCCCAGACGTTGAAGCATCGCGATCAAGCTGGCGAAGCTGAAGAGACTCGGAAGAAATGCGAAGAGATCGCGACTAAACGCGAGGACACCATCTTGAAAAAAAGACGTGAAGACACCGTAGTGAACAGGTCTCAGGCACATCCGGGAACTTCAAAGGAGCAAGAAAAGGAAAGAGGTTCGACGTGCCTGCTCTTCATCTTCTCCCCTTGTGCTGAAATTGACGTTCGAGCTCTCGGTTAGGTGCTAATCGAACCTGGCCCTGGATGGTGGGAACCATCGAACAAGAAGACGAGAAGTGGAGGACATTAGCGGTGATGGAGGCTGGTAGCACGATCATTGTAGGATCGTTGCTGTCCTCGTTTGCTAGAGAGTAGGCTAACGGTTCGAACAAGACTTACCGTGCTAGCTGATCTTTGAGGACGCGACGAGGATGAGTTTCAGAGACGATGTAGAAGCGAGGATGTTAGAGGGGATTGGTCTCCATGAGGGACTCAAGTTGATAGACACTTTAACGTGTGTGAGGAGCTTGACTCGCAGGCGGATGGAAGTTGACTGTGCCAAAATATTAGGGATTGTTTTCTGTATAGTAATTATGATATACTATTAATCGTAAGGGAGATCCTCGATCCAGGATGGATTCTAGCAGTCCAGATAACCGATGTGGGACTCGTGTGATTTTATTCGGATGATTGATAAGAGCCGTTTAAGATGCGACGAGTCCCACAGGACACTCTCAGCTCGAAGCTAACACGGACACGAACAGAAACGAACACCTAAGTTCAAAGGCGGCTGTCGGCGTGATCGAGCGTCGATCATGCCGAGGCTGCACGAGACACGGATAATTCACTGTTGACTAATGCGTTATCGAAGACACTGGCCGATGATGCTGGCACGGACTTTCGTCGATTGGTCGCTGGTGGATGTCGATTGCGTGATTGAGCGGGTCTCTAACTTTGGTTTGCGGGGTTTGTGTGTTTATCGCGAAATGGGTAGATTGAATTTGAGGAAAAACTCGGAAGTTAAAAATATTCTGCTCAATTTAATTAGAGTTGTTGAAGAGATTGATTAGAGAAGTAGGAGAATTGATAGAGAAAACGATATACCCTGTTCATCAAAATTATTAAAGAAATTGAATGAATATGTCAATATCAATTTATAGACGTTATGATAGTTCTATTCATAAAAATTTTGTCGTTTCGTTATAATAAATATAGTAGCAATGTGTTTTCCTATTATACAGTAAAAGTTGAATTGAATGTAGTAAGGGTTCGAATATTTTTCTACGTCATTCTTGAAATTTTTTTAAAACGTTCCGACTATGAGTTTCACTATGAATAGTCCAAGAATGTCAGCACAATATCAAGGAGATCGACAGCGCGATCGACGAAAGTCCCGAGCCCGATCCGAGCCCGCGACTAATACAGACTTATTATGGGAATTGTTGAGGCTTAACAAAGTATATTATACATACATATATATTATATGATTATATTATTGACTATCGTAGTGGAATTGCAACTTGTACCTACCGGGTGGCGGTCGGGCACGCAGAATTCCGGCGCTTCCGGTTCGCCGAGGAGGATGTAGGCGAGTTGAACCGGTGCGCGTGGCCGGCAGCCGGGCGAAAAGAAAAACGGAAAAAAAATTCTATAAATGTGCGAATATTTTCAAAATGTTACCTAAACATAGAGATCGCGTACTTAGTGTCGGGCCTGATCATTCGGTGTTCAAGCCTTCGAGGGATCGCGGACGATCGCGAGAGCGTGGGCGGTTGAAAAACGAGAGGATTCCGTGGGAACCGCTCGAGAAAGTGTGAAACCTTGTTCACGGTCTTGGATAATCGTTTGTTTGCAGAAAAGTGGATCAACCGTGAGTCGCGGCGATTCATTTTTTCAAGAGAGACGTCACGTGATCGTGATCCACGGAAGCGAAGCTCGAAATCTACGAAAGTCAAACGAGATTCTGTACAAGATTATCCGTTAGAGATCTTTATTTTTAATGTGTTTTAAAAACCCATGTGCACCTATAATTTGAAAAGTATCCCAATACACGTGTACTTTTCAATTCGTATATACTTTAGCATGGTTTCATTCGAGTTTGTCCGTACGAGAATAAAAATGAAAACGTCTATTATTGATAAAATTTACTCGATTAATTGTCTGTTTTAGTGCAAAGGGATTACAATACTCACATTTTGAAGAAGTCGATTTTTACCACGCACAGTGAATGTATTAGTCCTTTTGCATCAAGACAGGCAGTTTCTCGAATCAATTTTTATTATTAAAAATGATGTATCAATTTATTCTTATACGTGCTTATACATGAATTATAGATCTCTAATTAGTATGATTTCGGGCCTCGAATTTCGCGACCGTATCATGATCGAACGACTCGGTTTAGAAGTTTTGAACGCGCACGATTTTCATTTCACGCGAGCCACGTTTCAGCTCTTAGGATAAGTTTTCATTGAGATCGAGAAGTTCAATGTGGTAGCGATCGAGTAAATTGCGTGGTTTCATTTGAACTTAGAGTTTCGAAGTCGCAGATTCGTTGTTATCTTTGTTTTAGAGTGTAGATGATCGTTTTCCCGAAGTGCCGGCTTGTTAGAAGACGTTCGTAAACGTACTCGTTCTCGCGGATAATTGTAATTTACACGAGTAGTAGTGGTTTATTGGTGAGTAAACGTAGAATCGTTGTTGTGATAGTCACGATTGACACACTTGTCTTGTTTAATGTATCTCTCTCTATCTATCTATCTACCTGTTATACCAGTTTCTATGTAATTTTTCACGCGACTAAGTCCAACCAAAAAAAAAATAACGCGATCCCCGCGCCATCTTTTCGAACACCGATCGTCCGCGATCGTCTCGTTTTTAAAAATATAAAAAAAATTTTTAAAAACATAAACAAACCGTGAAAAGCTTCAGAAAATTGTCGCGTATGTGAAAAACGAAAAAAGGAAAAAAACCAGCCGAATCGGATGATGGCGAGTCGATTGGAGTTAGGAAACAAGGAACGATCGGATGAGAGGCACCAGCGATTCAAAAATTCTAGCCATTGTCACCTTCGATCGATTCTATCTGCGATTTACTTGAGCTACGTCGGATAATAATTATACCGGATATTGTGCTTGCACAGTGGAAACCGAGTTAACTGTAATACTAAAACGAACAACAAAAATCAAATCAGATAAAAGCCGATTTCTTCTGATAATCTTTTTGTTGAGGATGTTTCGCTTCAAACAGATCACTTACTTAGGGGGTGTGTATTAGTATAAGAAATATTTTTTGGAACCTAAAATTTCGTTCAAACAAGTTCCATACGAATTCAAAAATACATTTTAGATCATAGACTCCAAGGTCATGCTGTTAAACAATAATACTTGGATGAAAGCACTATGATAACAGCTATAGTATACAGGAGACAAAATAATATGTATATCTGTAAATAAAAAATCATAGACGAATCTTTGAGAAGAACTGTAAAAAACGATGATTATTGAAAAATTCCTCTTCCAGTAGAATCGCTGCCTGAAGCTACTCGTTTTAGGTGAAACATTCCTGATTAAGGAAGAAATCGATACGAATTTCGTTTACTCAAAGATAAACCTCACATATTTACTGTAAATACTTAAAATCGTAATAGAGGAATCAGTTTCTTTTGCCCAGTGCGCCAGGTAGAATTAAATTTGATAATCATCGAGAGTCGAATCTGTTGACTCGGTTTGCAATGCGACACACGATCAATAGAGTAGCGAACGGTACTTAATCGAGCGAGGCAAAATCACGTCACTCGAGAAGAACGTGTTATTTTGTTAAGATTCCACTCACGTTAAATTTGTGATATATTCTCTACCGATATTAACATTTTACACTTCACAATCTAGACACATGATTCTCAATAAACGATCATCAATCGAGACTCGACGAGATAATTTTCCGTTCCATCAGTTTGCGGCAAGGACGACGACGGTATCGAGAAATCCTTGCAACTACCAGAACAATCAGTAAAAATGACAAATCAAAATTCGCAGGTTTCCCAAGAATCTCTGTTTCGAAAATTTGAGTAGGTTATTCGTCGGCCGTGCTTGTCGCAACTCAATCCGACAAGAACCGAATTTTCTGGTCGTTGGTGTGTGCCATCGCGAGAACACGTTCTGGTAAATGTGCCAAAAAAACCGAGAACCAGCAGTGCAAACTAGAAGAAACGCAGTCGCCTGGCATTTCGACAAAACGTGGAGCGAGTCGCGAAAGCGGCGTGCAAATTCGACGAGCAAACAGATTTCAACGCTCGAGGGGAAGAGAACGCGACGAACTGACCCGAAGAAGACGCAGTAAAGAGAACCACAAGCTATCCGGAAAGACACGAAAAGCGTTTCGATGCCGCGATTGTTTTCTACGAAACAACGGTAGCGGCACTCGAACAGAAATGAAACAAAAACGGATCGAAAAGCGAGCGAAGTCGAGTGAAGCGAAGAATCAACGTTTAGCTGCTTTCCGGCTGAAAAAATATACCTCGTGCTATAGTATTTCTTCCTGTTTTCGAAGCGAATTTTTCTAAAAAAAGAAAAACAAGAAATAATAAAACGAAGCATCCAGGACCGAGCTCGCAGCCCCGGAAACGAGCGAAAAAGGAACGAAAGAGCTGCCGGGGCGCGAGAAAAGAAAAGCGAGATGATATTTTTGTAAAGCATTCGATGTACCGCAATCAATGGAGCGATTCGAAGATCTCAGCTGACATATCCGACAATGCCTTACCGCTTTCAACGAGAAATTAATCCTTGGAAAAGCGCCGCGATTGATCGAGGGTTTCTGTAGGGGAATGGTTCATCCGAATTTCCGATCGGTCAGCGAACGTGGAACGCGAGACACGCTCTGAGAACGCAAATTTACTTGTTCTGCGAATCGAGTTGGTCGAACAATCCCGGAAAAAATTAATTATTCAAATTTATGTGCTGGCTACTGAAAAATTGATCCAGTCATTGGCAAAGTTCAAGGTCCATTCGAATGATCTTACATTCCGACACTTTCCCGTATCTTGATCAATTTATCACGAAATTTGTCTTACCGTTTGTGATTGAACTAAAGATCTTTATAAAGACACGAATATGAATTAATTTTCTAATAACTGGAGATGAAGAGAAGTTTATTAAGATGAACTAAACTTTCTAAAATTATTCGGAACACTATAAAGATGTATAGTTAAATACCATTAAATCAGCATCAAAGTATTCTAAGAAATGATATATTAACATTCACGCACTATACACAGTGAATCATTTGAAATTATAATTCCGGACGTTTAAGATATTGAATTATGAATAAAACACCGTTCGTTGATGTAAAGTGAAAACGAGTGAAACTTCGGCAGAAAGTCTGTTGTATAATCGTTTTAAAAGAGTGTACGAAGAATGAGAGATGAATACAGATCTACATGTTGTATAACAAATACGTGAAATGCGAGGACAGTGAATATTTGGGCTACTCTTGCGCCGACTCGGTTCGCAAAGAAGACAGCAGAGGGACTCGAAAAAACTGCCAAACATAAACCATTACCCAGATATCAGAAAGGTTTCGTGGATAGTTCGCACGGTCGCTGGCCAGAGCAATCCTATCGAAGATAAGGTGAATAGTAAAAAAGTAGATAATTCGCCGGTAGATATTTTTCCACACAAAGTTAATCCCTGCCAAGCGGACGTTATCGACCAGAAGCGTAAAAGCGTTCGCTCTCGATCGGTCGCTTTCCAATTCTCTCTCCTTCTCTCTCTCTCCCTCTCTCTCTCTCTCTCTCTCTCTCTCTCTCTCTATGTCTCTCTCAAAATAAGAAAAAAATACAAACGATTGATACAGTGTGCACCAATTAGCAAAAACCTCCTTGAATTACCCTGGCGCGAAAAGCGAAAATGATCCGCGGATAATGGGATTCGCCTCGGAAAGATGAAAGCGTCTCGCGTCCGTGCGCACATCGCGCAAATTAAACCGTTCCGAATAAAACACGGCGAACCAGGTGGAGAACGACGCCGATTTCTATGCACGAATCATGTGTACGATCGGTCGCCACCTTTCTCCGACTAATGCGACGCGTTTGCCTTTTTCCCGAGCACGCGGGGAAAATCGGTTTGCAGATTTTCCTCGTTCGCGACCGCACGCGACCGAGCGGCGTTCATGTCTCCGCGACGCGTGGTGGATGCGTTTTCGGACGAAATTGCGGAACTATTGACAGGATTGAGATGGAGTAGTGAATTTTGTTTTAAAATGAAGCTGAGATATTGTATGATATTGGGGAAAAATAGGGAGGAACAAGTTCTGTGGCATGTGTCGGTTAAAGAAACATTTTTCATGGCACGATCTTCGGTTTTATCAAATGCTCTGCCATTTTGTCAGAAAAATGACTAAACGCTTCCGCTGTGCGCCGCTTCAGCGGCTTTTGCTGCTTCACCGATCCTGTAATCGTAGACCGCGAGATAGCGAAGCCGACGCTTCTTTTACCACGAATTCGATCATCGACTCTTCCATCCTAATCTGATTTCGCTCACCCCTTGAAAAATGTTAAGACCAAAAGTTACGCGTTCAATTGAATTTTTAATGCGACGATCATGTATAGGAATTAATTGTTTTATCCCAAAATTAAGATCTCAGAATCTTAATTCGATAAAAGAAAAATTTGTTGTCTTGCAATGAAGTCTTGAAACATTGTCAACACACTTTACAGTTTACCCAATTTGTTTCTCACGAAGAAAACTGTGTAATGTCAAGGAGGATGGAATCGAGGTCAGATTAGGCTGGACGAAAAGCATTTCATCGAGTTCGTAGGTGCAAACGTGACAGTCGATCAAGAAGAATTCTCGAGTAGTAGAGAACCAGCGATACTTCGACGAGGAACCAGAAAACCAGCTGATTAACAATCGCGATAGATCCGTAGGTGGTTCCGGTAGAGATTATTAGACAAGGCCAGCGAGTGTAACGCGAGAACCCGAGCATCGTAGTGTGGTGTCCATAGTTTAGCGACCGCAGATAACGACGAGAGAAAAGAACACTGTCCAAAGGTGCGATCTCCTTTGTGCGTCTCGACGCAGCGTTTTGTTATTCCAGCGCCTTTTATACTCCATTCGCCATACTTCGTCAGAATTCCTTTCGAAGAATATTCTTGTCAATCGTAGCTTCCCAAATATTGCAATTTACCAACACATGTGTATCGGGTGACGCAAATCCCTTAAAATAGGGCCATTCCACGCGAAAACGGACACGATACAGCCCCAAGTGTCCCCTTTACGGACCTCTTTTTAAAAAGACGAATATTTAAAAATTGTCGAAATTAAATTAAACCAATAACTTTTAAGATTTCGATAAATTCTTTGGGATACGTTTATATATCATTACAGATTACAACATATCCAAATTTGAATAAAATCCGAAACTGTAGTCTCGAATAGTATTCTGAAGCTGCGGGTCGACAAACGCATGGGTTTGCGTCTGGAATGTTTCAGAAGCAGTGGATGAAAAAACGCTTGTGTTTGCGTGTGGCGCAACATTCAGGTCTCGAAGCGAAAATGCAAACGCAAACGTGTGCGTCGAACACATATCGTAAATCGATCGACGCACGTGTTTGAGTTTGGAAATAGGAACGCAAACTTGTGCGTTCAGAGGCACAGCAGAGAGCTACGACGAATGGAGTATGGACAACAAAACGCTGCGTCCAGACGCGCAAAGGTGATCCCACCTTAAAGCCCGCTGTACACGTTGGAACACATTCCAATGCATCGACGCAGGAATCTGAATTCTTCATTAGCTCCAACGTATACGAACCTAAACCCTAAGACCGAATTTTTATCACGAGTGTAAAAAGTTTTATGTAACTCGAACACAGCAAATCTTTAGATACGAATTACCATTGAATTCACAGTTGAAGAAAGAAATTATAGACTGCGAATATTTGATGTATTTATGTATAAAAATGAATAGAAGCGATTTGAAACAGTCGAAAGCTTAGAAAAATTGATGGATATGTAATTTTCGTAAAATTGTTGGACAAAGAAGAAGATTTCTGATTGGGTCCTGATGTGTTGCAAATGATAGAGACAATTCTTATTTCGTATAAATCCACAGATTGTATATTAATATGTGACTTGCAGATACTGCCGATGCATGCACAGTGACGTGTTTGAATGTGTGCAAGTGGCTGAAAGGAGCAGCGCGCGCGAGAAAGAAAGTAAACGTAGCAAAGTGATTTATTTTTTCAAACGAGAGAAAGAGACAAAACCGAGACACAGACTCGTACCATAAACCAGATCAGCTTTCGCACGTTCCACCATTCCGCAAACTTGCTTTTTCACCGGATCGGCCCGTGGGTGCTTACCGACCGCTGCCATTAGACTGTGACAGCGATCGAAAGCGATTCAGAGCAACGCTGATGAAAGGACACCGACGGATTTTCTGCTGGCTGAACCAGCTGTTCGCCAGGAATCCTGTTCTCTCACTGTCTTTTCTTCTGCTCGCCGTACATCCCGCACTATAATTAAAAGTGAAATCCTGGGATTTATAGGCGTCCGTGTAGGCGTCGTCCTGTTAACCGGATCAATTTTCGATACCGGGAACACTTATCGCGAGCCGCATCGAATCGTTCCGGCGATCGTTTTATTACGAGAACGCGAGAATGATGTTTGTACAATGCTCGGACAGATATTAATATGCAGTTAAATTCATGAATTATTGAACGCACAGATGATAGAATTGTACGATTTTGACGGTGGCTCTGCGATTAACGGCGTGATTAATGGTCGTGGAAAACGATCGTAGGCCTTGTGTTTAGTAGAACGATTCGATTCGACGCCTTTTAGCATTTTAAGTAGCTGGTTCCCGAGAGAAATGCAAAAGCAGTGATTAACAGACGATAAACTCGGTCTCTCATTTTCTTTTTCGAAGTGCAAGACGATTAAATATTTCTCAGTAGAGGTACCATGAAGGAAAACGCGAGAGAAATTGAACTTACTCATTTTTTCTCCATTAATCTCATAAATATTTCTTTCGAAATGCCAATTCACATCAACTTCTACAGCCTTCGATGTAATATCCGCCATGGAAACTGATCATACACAGAATTAATTTTGTAAAGATTTACAAAGAGAAAATGTTGTCACTGTCGACATAAATATATAGCACAATTTACACTGATACGGGTGCTACGAAACGACGAAATAAAGTAATTATCCATCGGACGAAGAAGAAAATGGAGGACAGCGAAGCACTGCTAGAATCTGTTAATAGCGATCACGAACGACGAGTTGACTCGTCTTCCCCGGTTAACAGGCGACGAATGGAACGAATGGAGTATCGAAAAATAAAAATCGTTGCGGAACGGGACCGATCGGTGGGGAAAGCTCGCGAATCTCTGGCTTAAGCTTCGTTCACATCCCCGCAGCCGAACCGAGGAAAAGCCGCGCGAATGAGAGAATGGTCGCATGATGACGGAACGCGATGAGGGCAGGGGACGATCATTGCGAGACGGCGATCATCGGAGCATAAACGCGGAACCGATCCCGACTACTATGTTCAGTGAACCGCTGACCGAATTCTGAAGCAGATGTGACTGTACTCGTAACGTTTCAAAAAGGACATTGTACATAAGCAAAAAACTTACGCTCGTTCATACGCATTTCATAGATCCTTTTGCAGCCGATTTCGTACACCTTAGTGAACACATACACACGACCACGCAGACACATACACACACACACACACACATGATCGGTACCAGACACTTCGCCACAGTATACACCCCCCCTCTCTCTCTCTTTCTCTTACACACGCATACACAGACACGTAATTTAAAGCGAACGTGTGTGAATGTGCGAGCGGATACAATTATGATCCGCGCGATGGAAGCGACGAGTCGTCTCGCGTTAATTAACGACTCGTACGCTCATCATTTTATGGGACGAACACGATTATGATAGCGAGGATGAAATGGTTACATGAACGGCACACTTTGTACACGGAACTGGGACGCAGGGTGCAAAGAAGGGTTTTCCCACGGTTTTTCTTTAACGTTTTTGAGTTGGACTCCCTCGAGACGGATTTTTTGTTCGATCGAGCGCCGTAATTAATTTTTATTTTTGAAATTGGGATTAATGAAAGATGTAGAAAAAATTTTCCACGGGTTTCACGACGTTTTCTATGAGAACAGTGTTGTGAAAGAATTAGTAGCTAGAATGAGCTGACGGTAGACGATTCAATTATAATTAGAAAATTGCTTGCTGTGGAGTGCATTATTTTTTAATTCGACAATTAGTTTCTGTTTTATGTGATGGTTTATCTCAGCTTAAGTTCTAGTATCTATATGATCGCAGAATTGCCTCGAAGTTATAGAACAGTAAACTATTGTTTACGTAGAGTGTATAAACGACAGTATTTATATTAACGTATGGTAATCGATTTGCTTATATTGGATGGTTTGGGGAAATTTGTAATGGTCAGTTTCTTTACACCCTGTGCACACATACACGACATTCAAAACTTCGCATGTATTATACATAAGACAAGATTCATCGAATTCAACCGTGCAATTCGTACGATCGTGTTGTTTGAATTACTGTTAATCGCGTATGCTTTAATTGTCCGTTCGATTATTGTTGTTCATTCTTGTTATCGTCATTATTATTATCTTATTATCTATTATTATTATTATTATTATTTTGTATTAGGATCGAACCTGTGCGCCGTAAATAACCAACTATATTATTATTATCATTGGAAGTGATCAGTGTAATTATTGTCACTGCAGTTGCGTTTCTGTTTATTGCGGATCGTTATTATGATTATTACCATCACTACGACGATGGCGATTATTATTGTAATTGAATAAAACGTTCATTACGAAATTACTGAATTTCTTAACGTCGCATAAACGGATTCCATGGAAATCACCGACACAAATTTCCCCGACATCAGATTTGACCGACAACTACTTTGTCCGCCAACGCCTTTAACCGACGACGATTTTGACCGACACCGAACCTAAAATCCTTGTCGGTTAAAGGCGTTGTCGGCCAAAGTAGTTGTCTGTCAAATCTGGTGTCGGTGAAAACCGTGTCGAGGAAATTTGTGTCGGTGATTTCCATTGGACCCACATAAACACCCGTACAGCCCCGAAAACGTAAAATTTAAATTGAAGCCATTTATCAAATTGTTTATTTACGTACGCGGTCATTATACTTCGTCTTTTAATATGTACCAGCAGTTTTTTGAAATGCTACCAAGGTTTGCTGGCAATGCGTCATGATATTGACGTGCGCAACATTATTATCTTTTTATAAGCATTCACAGACTTGAAATTGACAGATCCCTAATTTATCAGTATACAACGAACACATGATCGACAAGACAGTGAACGTATTTCTTGTCGTACCCAAGGTAGGCAAGGTAGATCAGGATAGCTCTATATGAGTGCAGACGCGTGCTGCCAGTTGCAGTTAACTCAGAAACCTGTTTTGACTGTCTACCTCAACTTTCAAGATAAAAAATTACTTATTCAAATGAAAAACATTCACATCCGATGAATAAATCATGAGTCAGTCAAACAATCACTCGGCTTGAATGGCAAACAGAGACGAACAATTTATAGGATGACGTAATTCCAACTATACTGTAATTATTACGTAAGTCGGATTTTTATTTATTGTTGTCGTGGTTTTATCGTAAGGAATATTTCAAACACCGACAAGCTGCTGGATTAACTGGAAACGCAATGTATACTTCGTCGGTGCACAGTATAATTTATCACGTGCGAATTTTTTACGCTGCGTACTTAAAATAGAAGCCGAGAGTATAAATAATCTTCTGTTTCACGAACGGCGATTCCCATTAATACTCGGACTTCGGTTCAAAGAAGAATAACATTTTGAAAATCGCACCAGTCGTCCCGAAATTGTCTTATAAGCTGGACGAATCGGTTTAACAAAAGATTGGCGGACTTGAAAAATTCTTCATGCTTTCTAAAAGATAAGCATAAATCTTGTTCTTTTCATGTTTATATTACGAAATATATTGTCCTGGTTTTAAAGCGGCTTTCATGATCCCTGTTGTAAAAGTCAACGTGTTAATATATCGTACCGGCAGGGGATGAAAAGACTTGTCTCGTTTGGTCAGATTTGCAACCCGAAAACGACGTTCGTTGCGTAAGACGTAGAATTGGCAGCAGGAATATCGCAAAATCATTATTCACGTTTACCCAAGCGTTCTCTCCATGCGATAAATGAAATGATGTTGTGCGAAACATCCAACACAAACACGTGGAACGAGTAAAAGAGCGCAAAGGGAAATTCGCAGAAGTGGCGCGCGTCATTTCGAGTCGCGCGCGTGCAAACATCAAACCTCGTTAAATATCGTTTGTTTGTATTAAAACAAAGGCCACCGTTTCAGGCCACAAACAATGAGCTTAAAACCGCAAACAATCCTCTCTCCAGAATCAACGAAGCCATAGTAGGAACCAGTTGAATCTATCGCAAACTAAACAAAACGCTTTGTTCGAGTTACGGGCAGCCCGCGCGTCGCAGGAATTCGCAATTAAATGTATCGAATGAGTATAACTCATTTCGTTACAGCGTGATGAATGAATGTTGCTTAAAATATAAAGCAGACGAACAGATGCTCCGATTGACTACAAAAATTCTCTGAACCGGAAATTCCTTCGAACCGGTCTGATTTACAGCGAAAGGTGGCGCCCACCAGATAATTCCTGTTCGTACACGCATGCTATGCGAGGAATAAGAGTCTGCCATTGCAAAACAGAAGCGAGAAGACATGCAGCAGCTGGCCGTGTTTCAAAATATCGTAACGCCTACCCGAATTTTTCTTTCCGATTTATTCGGTCATGGTCTACAAACAGCTTCGCGATCGCTGTACAAAATTTACCAGGGAAGTGTGCAAATCATTTGACTTATAAACGACTGAATCTCTTACGCGGTGAAAGAAATATCGAAGAGAACGAACCATATTTTTTGCGAAAACTATCGATCGCAGGGGTGGCTTACGTAACGCCATCGCGCAAGCTGGAGGGCACACGTAATACGTAATCTTGTTAAGAATATTCTTGGAGGTAGTAGCAGTCGTAAACCTCAGTTAGATCGCTGGAGTACATACTAAAACACAAGACGTTCCAAAGTTAGTATTTTTACTGTTAACGCGACGCATAACGTTCAAGAGAATATTCGAGGACGGCTCCACGATATCGATCCTGCAACTTAGTTTCTACGGTCTTTTGTATTCCACTCAAGTTTTCACAAATTTTATTCAAACAGACATTATCAGCAGGTTCGCGAACCACAATCAAAACGAACTCTGCCGAATCGATTTAAATTTAAGGAACACTTAAGCCGAATGAAATCAGACCCGCATTTGCATAAGTTGATTAACCATGCAAATCCTTGTTACATACATTTTCCGTTCCAACTTCGCGACAGGGCTTAATCCGACCTGCAACCCCTGTCTCCCGGAATTTTCATCCCCTTTGGCGACCTTTTAAATATTTCCACTGCTGCAAGGAACTACGATAAATCATTCCCTCTTTAACCCTGTTGTTTTATTCTATTTAACCCGCTTAAATTTGTCTGTAAATGTTATTACGACTTCTTTGTTTTATCAGAATGTGTCAAAGTATTATTTTAGAACTTCTCCTGTTGAGAACCACGCGAAGGTAAAATTCGAATAGCGAAGACTACACAGAAAAATTAATAGTCAGCCCTCAGCGTTAATTTCCTGCAGGAACCGATTAATAACACAGCTGGTTTTCCACGGAACCATCAATCACCTGAAATAACAACTACAATAGCAACGCGACGATAGACAACGCATTTCCCGGTGAGCATCATCCCTCTTTAACATCGTGACGGCGCAGGAAACGGGTCGATCGTGCCAAGGGAAAGAAAACGAATTAAAGATCCAATTTTACTAAACTTCAGCAGAATTTGCGTATCAAACGAGCCGTGACTGCTCGCACATGTCGCTATAATTTTAACGACGCGTGCCCCGAGGGCTCCTCGTGCCTTCTATTTCTAAGGGTGGTTTAGAGGTGGATAGGGGTGGAAAAAAGACCGCAGGGTTACTCGTGACTGAACACCGGACCGGATGCGATTTTTTTCGTTTCGCTAGGGAATTGCCTACGAGACCGTACGTAGAACTCGCCTCGCTACTGTTCCTCTTTGGGCATTGTTCAACGGGAAATATTCAGCAGAAGTCGGGTCACGGTCCGTCGAAATGCCTTTGGACCCGCGGCGGATCATAAATGAAGAGTCAAATTTGGATGCCGAGGCTAGAAAGAGCTGCGCAACCGGCGATCGAAAATCGATAGACACAGATGCACCAATGCTTTTGTTAACCCTGTAGTCGTGGGATCAAAAATGATGGCACTCTGGGAAGATTAATGTTCGATGAACGATCTCTCGTGTGGAATTTTATTCTTGATGCATTCGATAGAATTTATTGTGAATAAAACAGCTGGCAGAAGTAAAGTGTAAATAAAAGATGAATGAAAATCGATCGTTCTGTACACCTATTTATGGAGAACGGACAAGGGTTGATTTTCATTCCAGCCCCCCGTAGTTCACAGTTGTGCAGAATTACAATTGAATTACTCCAGAATTATTAATTACAAACTAATTGAATTGCATTGTAATTTATAATTCAGATCTTCTTCAATTAAATTACAATGTAATTCGTAATTGCAATGGAGTACAAATATAAAATACATTGTAATTGAATTATATTGTAATTTATAATTCAGATCTTCGTTCAATTAAATTACAATGTAATTGAATTAGCACAACTCTGCCGTAGTTACCAAGAAATACGAACGATATGGAAGATTTGTAAATAATGGTTGAATGGAATTTATAAAACATTTTGTGTATCTATGAATGTACGAGGTTTGCTTTGCATTCCAACCACCCATGCTTACCAAGAAATCCGAACGTCTGTCGAACATCCGTTATTAGGATATCGTCAGACGGCTCTCCCAGCGTCTTGCCCCTCTTCCAGACCTTAAGAAGAACCTCTTCTACTTCATTGTTCAAGGAGAGGTTCCAGAAGTGGCCAGGACGGTCTCTTCTGCACGCCATTGGCCCATTGTACGGGGCACGTGCATCTGCGCCAGGAAGGCTCCTTTTTCCACGGATGTACACCGGTTGTCATCGATCTCCCGTTGTTCGCAAATCAAGGAGGAGACTCTGGACACTCGCTGAAATAGGGCCACGTTCGTCCAGGAAGAGACCGTTGCATCTGCCTCTCTGCTGCACACGTGTCCTCCTGAGGATGCATCTTCAGGAAGAAGCGCGTGAAGTCGAGCTGTTTTCACTTCCTCTCTATCTCACAAATCACTCGGGATCCTTCTAATGCTTGCTCGGCTCCTAATGTACGCCATTTGTCACTTTTGTCGGTTCGAGGATCAACCCGACTTATCATTGCTCGGCTCAAGTTTGACTGTTTTATGGTGCTTTTTATAGAAGGACGATTTAAGATGATGGGGGACTACTTGTGATTAATTAGGGAATTTTCGAGCACGTTACTGCAAGTTTTGATGGAAGACATTCGAATATTGAAACATAACAACAGGCTGATAATTTTCTGCAAAAATCATTCAATCCAATAATTATTGAATCATTTTATCTGGCTGAAAATGGATTTTACTCTTGCTTAAAATCATTTTTATCAGGCTGAAAATTGATTTACTCCATCTTAAAACCATTTTTGTTCGGCTGAAAGTTGATTTTACTCCGTCTTAAAATCATTTTATTCTGTCTGAAAATTTATTTCAATTTAATTCAAGATGTATTTAACATTTTTCAATTTCTTTTTCACTCAAACTAATTATTGCTAGAAAATTGTATTGCTTCATCCTCCACATTCATCGATATACTCAATTTGATATTACACAACAGTATTACATTCCTGTACTTGTGTACCTAGCTGTACGTATGTATTTTACTGCTCGAGCGCAGCTTCTGCCGTGTACACAACGTGAATATACAGTAAGGGAAGACGAAGAACCCAAAGCAGTCTATTATTGAGAAGTTTGTACTCGAGATTGCTTGATTAGGGTAGCAAATTAATTTCAAAGTTTCTAGCGTGGATCGAATGGCTGGAGATCCCTGGACCACCCTAAAACAGCACGTGCACAGCATTTTTTCGTGTTGCAGAAGGGAGTTGCAGGGAGACGGGGCGGTTTTCCCTTCAGTGTGTTCTCCCCTTTAATCTTTGGCTGGGTTTCTTCTATAGTGATTTTGACAGCTGCTCCTTTCGAACTGCGACACGGGATTTTCTTTGATTTCCATGGTTGATTTCCTGAATTCGATTCGAGGGTGCCTTTTATCGACGCAGCATAAACTTGTTTGTTTTCGAGACAGTTGCATTCGAAATATTGAATAAAATTCAGAGAAACTACGGAAATATTGTTCATTACAAAAATCCACTAATTAGACAAGTTGTGAGTGAAAGAATTACTTCCACGTCCTCGTTAAAAAGAGTAGATCAAATATAAAACAGGAGAAACATTAAAAAAATTTTAATGTAAAGTGCTATTATTTTTTCGGCTCACTGCAATTAGTTAAAAAAGAGATAAAAGTCTGCGTGACATCTAGGTCGTACAATTAATGCATAGAATTTTCAATGTGTATTTTTAGCCGCAGTGCAATTGTCGCTGTTATTGTCGCTCACCAACGAGTTTCGTGTACGTAACATTTCTTGTTTCGACCATGTAATTTTATCTGGTCGATTTATCCGAACGTGTGCAGCATATTTCTCCTCTTCTAGAGCTATTATGTTTATGTCGACATTTTCGGTCGACCATAGTCGACGCTGGGGGCTGGCAACAATGTGGCAAGCTTATCCGAAAATCACAATTTCCACGCTTTCTCTGTTCCGTTTCCCACATTTAATCCCTGCTCTCTGATTCTTGAGCCATCGAACAGATCGGCTGGCGATCCCGACAGCTGTTCCCATTGTCCTACGATGGCTGTCGATTTTCTGTCGAATCTTTCCAGAAACATTTCTCCCCGAATCCTCCATATGCATCGAATGTAGTAATTGGATCTGTTCCGTGCTTTCAACGGCTTGTTATTTCGCTGATGCATGAATTACCACGAAAATGTTAACACCGGATCCTCCATTAAATAGTGACTACAAACGAATACAATTTTATTTCCTTTGAAAATAAAGGCGCAACATTTATACCGGGTAGACTTTATTGAAAATGTTCGCTACGAGTCTGTCTCGTTAAAATACAGCGAGTGGTTGATGAATTCTAGTGCAAACAACAACAGCCAATAAACGAAATGAAAAAAAAATCGTTCAAAGGGAAAGTTTCCTCTCGGACAAAGTAATTTTCCTCGATCAGCATCGTAGTCCCACAGCAAAAAAACAAAGGTGCTCGTTACAACGGCTCGCCATTCACGGCCACAATCGAGTAGCTCGGCCCCAAGGCCATTCTTAATCGCCTAACGCGTGCCGTTCGAGGTCCACCCCCTACGCTCGCTTAGGGGATGCCGATTTCCGGGGGTAGCGGTGACGCGTACGGCTAGGCTCTCGCCGTTTAGACTGTCAATGTTAGGGACCGGGACTGACAGCAGGCTGGTTGTCGGCACACGTCGACGAATGGCCGACAGGAGCGGTGGTAACGGTGCGTGTTGTCTTCAGTATCGGGCACGCAGCCAACCAGAGCACTCTCTGGTTCGTCATCGTATGCCCTCGTCGCATCAAAAGGGCGGGAATCAGTTTTCGCATTAAACCACCGGCGACAATTCGCGAACAACAAAACCCGCGAACGAAACGTGTTGCTCCAGTTTCCCGTGAATATCGTCCACGAAATTGTGGAGCCGAAACGAATATCGGGAATTTATACTAGCTTCCTATCTGCCGTGGGAATCGGAACGACCGGTGTATATTTCATCCCCGATATTGAGGTCCCAGTGAAGTGCGGCCACTCTGTGAAATGAATATCCGGAGTTTGTCCTCCGCGAATTCGACCCCTTGTTGTGTGCCATTTTTGCGAGCTCCGGAAGTGAGACTGCAGCTTTTACCGGTAAGGGTCGTGTCCTGGTCGAAATATTTGTGCGAACGTTGAAACGCGTTGCTACTCGGTGGAAGCTTTACAGAAATTTTAAAGAAGAGAGACTCCGACGCTGAGGAAGAGGAACTTCGAACTTTGTGGAATTATATTTGCAAGCGTTGCGACAGCTAATTTTCTAGATCAACTGGTGGTCTGTGGCAGCTTGGATCTTTTCTGAGTGAGACTGTTGGAAAGATCTTGGAAGTGCAACTACAGCTTTTATGAGCTGTGATCTTGTGAAATAATTTTTGCAAACGTTGCAATTAGCTCCGACTAATTAACAAGAAAGTCAACCGATAGTGGAAGCTTTGGATTATTGAATGAGCAACTAGGTATCTAGATCAACTGACACTGGAAGATGGAGTCCTCGAGAAGCGATACTGTTCGAAAGGTTCGCAAAGAGTGCAAATAAAAGCGTTTTCGACGTTGAAGAAGAGAAACTTCGAAAGGAAGCGAGCACAGCGATGAACGGCTTCTTTCCGGTGATTTATCGCGGAGAAACGTATCCAGGTTTTCAGAGACTTTGGTCGATTCTGGCGGGTTCGTGTCCGTTCTGAAATTTACAGGGATTTGTGGATGAACGGAGAACTCGAGGAGGTTCTGTTTGCGATGTCGCTGGCCGAGGATTGGGTCATCAGGAGGTGGTGAACACGGAATGCTCGCGGTTAGAATGACATTGTACGGGATCGTGGAGGAACATCGGCGAATGTTGGTCGACAGCGGATGATAGCGAGGTATTGGATTACAGAAACGCGATTGCGGCCGGTTAATCGACCTGTACCTTTCGAAGCAAACAAGAGAAGGCATTATCGAGCTTCCCGTTTCTATATCGAAGCTGTTCGCGATCCTTTTAATCCGCAAGGTTCGATCTGTTCGTGTATATTTTCGGAGAGAAATTTATCGGAATTTATTTATATATTTTCAGAGGAATAATTGTATATTTATCGTGCATCCGAGCACAGAGTATTTTTGTAAATTACTGTAGAAGAGGATCGAATTTCTGTATGGATTTTCGGAGGGGAGGCGTGTGAAAGTATAAAAAGAAGACAGTGTTTGGAAGGAGTATGATCGTCCGCTTCATTTCTCTCGACCGTCAGTACTCCGATGATCTATTTTAGAAAAGCGCGTTCGCTCCGAAAATAAAAGAAAAATCGGAGTACTTCTAACTGGGTCATCGACGGAGAAAAATCGCCGGAAGCGTGTCGGAGACTGCTTCGATCCTCTGGGATTTCGAAAATCCTGATTAATTCGAGAACGACGACGACAAAATTCTTCTACGTCAGCCTCGTTCGCAAGATATTTTAAAATCCGCACAATTATATTTTGCAAGAGACAATCGGGTCGAGCAAAAATATTCAAACACTTCCAAGCCAAAGCATAAAAGTTCTCCATTCTTCATCCACGCGTCTGACGATTTTCAAGACCATTTCGAAATCAAACTCTCGCAGACTTGATTAAACTTCGAATCATTTATTAGTCTGATCGATTCGGTAATCGGACTAATAACAGAGATAAATACAGAACCACGTAGAGGAATAATAATCAGTGAAGACAAATTTGCGCGGGTGGCGAAGTCGAACGCGCCCCGGATACTATTCTAATCCGTAACCTTGAGGAACGGGTTAGCGTTGTCTAGAAGCCTGGAACTTGGCCGTGGTCGATTGATTGCGCAGCAGGGTCTCTTCACTGTACCAACAAACCACCGAGGGAACCTGAGGATGCCGGGAACCGACAGCTACAAGCCGAAAATAAAGAGAGCAGCGATTTTCATCGACAAATAACAGTCTCTCTTCAGTCTTCCGAGGATTAGCCGACCTGCTGGCCGCGGACGCTGCTACCCCTTCGACCATGACCGAATGAATCTTCTGGAGTCGCTATAGAAACAAGGTGGGTCGGCTCTAACAGGGATCATCTAGGGTTTCGTGTATTTTGTGCCATCAATTAGGGTCGTGACAACAAAGTGCTTGTACAAATTGTTTGAAACTGGACGTCTGTGATTTATGTTCGTTTTTTATCGTAACTGCTTCGAGATGGCGTCGTTGAAATTATTGATGTGTTGATATAATGGTCTAGTTAATTGTTTGTGGTTAAAAGTGTGTAATCCTTACCATTTACTGATGATTTAAAATTGTGAATTTAACGTTTCAAGTGCAGTTGGTATTTCTAAAATCTTTTTGTTTATATGTTTATTATTTATTCGTTGTCACGTTAAATTCTTCCAAAAAGTCTATACGATTCTCAAACTATTTCAGTCGGATTTTCGTTCCCGCGGTCGGAGAAGAAGCGGAAGAGCTGAGGAACGTGTACCAGGCCCCATAAAGTGGTGCTCGAGAGCCCAAGAAGCCCGTGGAGAACCAACAGAGCCACCATACATTTTCCAGCTCCCCATAGTGAACTTGGTGCACTTGAGAAGCCTCGAGCTCCGCCCGGCTCATTGAGAAAGCTAATTTTAAGACGATCTCGAGAGGACTCCTTCGATCTCTGTGATGATCAACGACCATGGCGCCAGGAGCAACGACCCTGACGAGTCTCCTGTTGCTGATGACGATCGCGAGGTGCTCGAGCGACTTCGCGAACACCCGAACGTCGTCCTCCAAGGTTCTGAAGGGTGTCAAACTGGCTGGTGGTTTTATGGAGGTGATACGAGAGGAGCATTGCTCTCACAACACTGTCAGACTGACCTGCAGGTCCCTGAAGGCGTCCATGTTCATCATCGAAGCGGAGTACCTGGCGAATATGACTCATGTTTGCAGACAGGAGCCTCAGAGGATGACGAAGAAGCCGTGGAGCAAAGGTAGCTTGGAAGTTAGCAGCAAGAAGTTGAAGGGCAATTATGTGGATGATCTTCAAGAGGAGAGACTGGGAGTGGTGGATATTAGACAATCAGTGAACAAGAGGTGAGTCCTTTTGTTATGTGTTTTGAAACTTTCGAATTTTGTGATGGATCCTGTGGAAATTTGATAAGGCCGTTAAAAGTTTGAGGAAAGTTAGAAATTAAGTTTTGAGAAACATGTCCTCCTCGTTTAGGCAAGAAAGAATTTTTAGATTCCTTTTTAAGAACTTTTCCATCAATATCTAAAATAGTAACTTAATAGTGCAATTGAGATTCAACTACTCTCCACTGGTTTTGAACTATGCATTTTTTGAAAGCCAGGGAAGTTTTAAATTAGTTTTGAGGGGGACAGTTTCTAGGAAAAATGTGTCCAGTCTGGGCATGTATCGGATTTTTGGTACCCCTCGAGGGTCATTGTGTTCAGACCGGAAAGCATGCTAGTTTAGTGCTTGACGTAGTGTTTCTCGAAGTTTCGCGGGTTCCCATGGGCACGCTTGGCTCGCTTTTCGTCGCATTTCGACACAATTACAGCCTCCCAGAGGTAATACGAGTCTCCCGCTAAACATTCGCAAAGAAAGCAGTTCGTAATGCATATACGGTTACCGGTGCGCAGACCACAAGACTAGAAAACCGTTCCGTCCGTGCCATATATACAAAGGCCTATATATGTTCCGCATGCTGTCGAAATAAATAAATGAACTTTCCCATCTGACTAATTTTTCATTGTCTACAGAACCATTGGAGCGACCAACGGTACTTAAACTTCTCTACAAATTCATTTTTTCGTCCTCTATCGATTTACCAAGCTCGCTTTAATAATTTACTGACAAGTCATACTTGCAAAATGGTTTGCGATAAACTTGCACGTAGAACTTTATCAGGATGCATATATTTGAATTTATTAGACATCCGATGAATATATTTGAAAATTCCAGAATAGTTTTATTGCAAAAAGCTTGTCTCTGGCTGTATTAACCCTTTGCACTCGGCTGTCCCCTCTGAGGCACCACTAAAAAATGCTGTACCATTCTTCAAAATATTGTTTACATTATTAAATATATAGGTGTCAATCAATTACTAAACATTTAGGTACTGTATAAAGTATTTTACCAATTTCACGTCCATAAAATTTCAAAAATGGCAAGGTATGAAAATATTCTAAATCGGAAGAAATGTTTAATTTTAAATAATGTATATATTATTGAAGTACGTCTTGTACGTGAGATAAATTTCTTTTAAAAATCAAAATAAATTCAGAAGCTATAAAATCGTAATTTTGAAGCACAGTAAGAACAAATGATAACGATTTAGTTCTTGTAAAGAGGTATTTAGCGAAGCTCCTGAATCTTGAGACGCCATATTGGGTCCTCGGCATTGTCGGCAACAAATGTCGTCGGCAGAAAAGTGCGACGAGGGTTTGAAAGGGGATGAACGTCGAACAATCGCGTGAATGGAGGCTGCAGTCGAATGCAATTCGGTTGGAATTAGCCCCTGAGCCTTTTCTCGGCTCTCGCGAGAAATCGGCTCTCTCTCACTCTCTCTTTCTCTCCCTCTGCTCTTTTACTTTTTTCCTGAAACGACCTAGCCGATCACCCACGCTACTCGAGGCCTTTGTGTGTGCCGATATACGTAGATGGTCGTGACGTATCTTCGCAGGGCGGAGCGAAATCTCGAACACGCAAAATCGTCGTTTGATGTGCGCCAGCAAAGCGTGCGCGAAGTTTTAATTGCCTTTTGAGCGACGTTCGATGCCCGCCGAAGGAGAAATCGTTTCCGGGAGAGTGCATCGCGCGCGAGGAGCACAGCTCGATGAACTTTGCAAATAAGGGGTTGCACCCGCGATCCCGAAGGGAGCGACCTTCCCTCTCTACCTTCTCTCCCTTTTAGGGCTCTACGAGTGTCTTCGAATCGACGAATTCATATATTCCACTCTATCTCTCCTCAATCGCAGACGCTCGCCTGCTTCGTGGTACTTTCAAATCGTGAATGCACGCGATTGCTTAGAAAATGTTTCATATGTCGTCACTTTGATCTGCGGTATATTTTCTGGTGCAGGCAATCCTCGTATAAAATAGACATTCGAATCTTCAAGCAATAAATTATCGTAATAAATTGTCATTCCAATCTGCAAGCAATAAATTCTCTTACAAAATTGTCATTTCAATCTTAAAGTAATAAATAGACTTTGGCGAATGACTAATTACATTGATTCTCTCACTGCAATTTTTAATTTGCAATATAAATAATCTTTCATTAGAACAATTTCACAAAACACACTGTTGAAAATTAAAAAACATTGTTCCCGAGGAAAGCTACCTGGTTATCAGCTACAGATAGCGTTCCCATCAGCATGTTCGTGGCATCAAGGAAAAATGATTTCGATAAAATAATGGCGGAGGTAGCCAGCTGCGTCGAAAAATTCAAAGGGTTCCTCTCCGTGTGGGTGGAGCGCGAAACGTTATTTCCCCTTTATTTCCGGCGTGGGGTGCACGGGAGCCGATGATATCGCCAAGAGAAAGAGAGAAAGAAAGAGGCTAGCCCCCCCCCACTGGCTGCGCCCTGGTCGCGTGAAAGGGGTGAAAACCGTCCCTTCGGCTATTATGCCCCTCAGGCCGAGTCCACTTTCGATCCCCCGCGCAACAATCATCTCGATCTGAAAACAATCACGATCTCTCTTTTGCCATTCGCGAGAGGGGATATTTTGCGCATTCGACACCCGGTATACGTGCTAATGGCCGGTGTCGCGTATTTAATTGACGACCCCGGACTTGCTAGTCGATACAATCTGCGATTCAGCGTTGGCTGTTTGCGATATGGGAATGTACTTATACTGGCGGACGTTTGCGCACCGAGTCTCTTTGATGTGCCGTCGATTGTTCCGACTTGTTGATTGTTTTCTTCATATGTCGTTTAATGAAATATGCAAGAGTCGAGTAATGAAGTGTTTGAGCTAAAAATGTGCACGGGAGGTCAAATATTTTTTCAAGGAAAAATTAATTCCTCTGTTTCGTCATACTCGAAGCAAAAATCCAGATAGTTTTTAAAATGATTAATACCTACAACATTGACTCTCTATTTTGCAGATGTTCCGGGAAAAAGCATTGTCCGTACAGCTTCATTGCCGATCATCCAGGCGCAGTTTACTGGAGCCCGGCTGCTTTGCGAATAAAATACGCCTGCGTTCCAGGTAAATTGTGCTCAGAATTTTCTCGGATCTTATTTGCACGGAGCTTGTACATGACCCAACCATATTTACATAAAGACTTGATTATCTTCTGTTTTTATACACGTAGAAGAAACTAGTTCATCAGAGATGGCGACAAGCGAAAAATTTAAATAATACAGCTTTAAATCATGTAGTTTCATACATTTCTGTATGTTTAAAAATGGCCGGACAAGAAGGCAGAATTGATCAGGGAAAGGAAATGGTTTTTCTTTTTATTTGTCGATCGTATGTTTAAACAAAGTTGGCGCACCGATTCGATCAATTTAATTGAAAGCAATTTTGCAATATATTAATTTCGACGTTTCGGTCTTTGTTCAGACTCTTTTCAAGAAAATGATGATTGCGTCTGTGAATTATTAAAACAACACCAAAAATAAGATTTTGTTGATGAGAACATGCCAAAAACAATTTTTGAAATATGTCAACTTACTTGACAGGAAATTGCATGAGAAACAGGAAGTACACGCGATTTGATTACTTTACACACGTGCACAACACTTCCTCCTCTCAGAATAGAAGAGAGTCGATTTTCAGACGTGTGCAATCGATAATCTGTGATCTAGATAATCGGAAATAAATATCAGTTCTTCTCAATCGAACGAGAATAAACGCACGAGGCGACACGTGCGACACGTTCTGCGATTTCTATCTTCTAAAATATACAGTCGCCGCTTGACAACGTGTAGCCAGAGTCAACTTTTGGCTTCAACAAACAATCACGTACTGTTTGACTTGCCTGTGAGTCTTTCCGGAAAATAAAAGTTTTCTGCATTTGTCTTTGCATCAATTTCAAGTTGATACGCAGAGCAGAATGCAAATAAATATTTGATTTAGTAATTCTTTTGATTCCACTGCTGTCACAAAGTTTAGAAAATTATTGTCATAAATGGAGATACTTCCTGAAGCGGTTTTTTTCTGGACGTTGGACAGGAACTGTCTGAAATTCCCAGGGATTATGTATTCCTGCTAAAGCCCTACAATGGCGGCAAGTTCTTCCGGAAAGCGACAACGTGTTTCGTAACGACCGGTGCCGCCTGTTACAGAGGGAAAAAATCCTTAAAGGACACGCTAATCCCTTATTTCTATGCAATGGCGTGTACCGGAGTAACAGACGCGAAAAGGTTGCGACGATTTGAATATAAAGTGGGCGAAAAGAGCGCTCTTGGGCATCTTGTACAACTTCTATATATTTCCGACATACAATCTTCAAACAATTCCGATTTCTGAACTGAAGCCAATTCATACAAAACATGTAAATGAAAAATTGTATTCTAGACACATTCAGTATTTCGAACCAATGAAACAATAAAACATTAATATTACGTATCGAACACTGTGAAATAATGTTCGTGGACATTTATATAAATAATACAGTGAAATGGACGTAGCTGAAAGGTAGATATAATTTAAACATTCTGAATAGAATAATACAGAAATAAATCATAAATACATTTCCAAGTGACGGGATTAAATCTTAATCGTATTTGATGGAATCCGAGTATATACATCATAAAATCTCATTAATATTAAAGACCTCCATGAACTCGTATATTTAATAAATTAAAGTAACTTTAATATATCCTGATCATATAGTATAACAAATTTTAAATAGCCCGCATACGCGTACATGTTGTACTTTCATATTTTAGAAATGCTGAAATTGGAATCAGTGACGTTTTCAGAACAAAAAACTGAATTGTCGATTCCAAATTGATTAAAACAAGTAACAAATAGGTCAACGTGGAAAAGTAACTCAAATGCAGATTTTTCGTAGAGTCTTTGAATTCACCTGAAATAAAATTCGACCCCAGGGGAGACACCATTACCAAACGAAAATCGAGAAACAGCGGGTATCTCGTCGCAAGGGGTGAGACCACCCCTCTGACGATATACAAGCGGTGTCAACCCCCCCTCCAGGTGTATTCTCACCCCGTTTTCGCTCGCCGAATGGAAACTGGAGCAAGGACACCCTCGCCGACTACTGATACCACATAATGGTACCCGGAGTCACACTTGGAATCGACAAATGGACCGAAACGGATGCAGATGTTCGGTCCGCGTCCTTCTGCTCACCGACGGTGTCCTTGCACCCCTGGGGAGTACAGCGTGCGCACACGGGGGTGGCGATTCAATCGAGCCGAATCGAAGCGTAGAAAATAGGATTTTCCCGTGCTCAGAGATAATTTATACTCTTTTTCCCTTCCCCGCACCGATAATTCATCCCTCGGACGGGCTGGAAATTTAATTTGCTCCTCTTCGTAACTGGATCGTAACGTAAAACCGGGAAGATGAAACCCCCATGAAATTAAAAGAACACAGAATTATTACAAAAGAGGTCTTAGGTCCACATCTCTCAACTCGATTTTTTTAAAGTTTACTTTTTTCTTTCGAAGCTTGACAAATTTTTTACACATTCAAACAATTGCACAAAGTTTAAACAATTATTTCCTACGTGATCTTTCGAAGGGAGGTCTCTTCGTGACATTCACAAACAACGCAGAACATATTTGTTCAAAATTAATAAAAAATGTATGAAATGGCTAAGATGTATGATCGAGGGTTAATTTTATGGAACAGTGTACCCACGATCCTCCACCAATCTATTTCTCGTATTGTCAGGGGACGCTCGGTCCCTTATCTTTTTCCGTTCCGACTTATGATTCACGTATCGTTCTTCTGTCGCAGAGAACTCCGTCAGGAAATATTGTAACGAGAATCTGAAGGTGGTGCAGGGCGAGGGTGGTTTTGTGAACTCGCCCGGTTATCCGCTTTATTATCTCGGCGAGAATACGTGCGGATGGACGTTCAGGTCCGCTCCTGGCCAAAGGATCGTCCTCACTTTCCACGACCTAGATATACGGGGTGAGTATCGATCCGCAGCACACCACTGCCCTTCGTAACCTCCGGTAATTAAGCCGAGTGAATCCCGAGGTTGGGGGATCGATTTAAAAATCATGAGGCTAGAGAGGCCCCTCTAAAGAAGATGAATTGCTCTGGTCGACCGGCGATCCTCTTACGCCCGCGGGGAACGTGAAATTTTCAGGTGCATTGAACAATTCATACGACCCCAGCAATATTCCTGCTTCGCGTCTGATCCCACGAAATTGTTCCGTACTGGTATTAAACACGTTGACTGCTGTTACACGCGTGGGTAATTAAATTATTTATCCATTTAAAATTGAATTCTTACGCTATTATATTTATTGCACCGGGTGAGATCTGGAAAACGTTTAACAATATAACAATAGTAGCGTTATGTAAAAAAAAGCTCCGCGTCCTCAGAAGAAATTAATACATACTTTTAACCTGTGCGCTGGAGGGTTAAACATGGAAACATGAAAATATGCCCGTAATTATAAAAGCGTTCCAAGTCATACACTTCTTGTTTCGAGATATTTAAAGTCTATTTAGATGTTAGATATTTAAAAAATCTAATAGCTCATTTATGACAATATCTTAAAATTCATATACTTCTTATTTCGAGATATTTAAAGTCTATTTAGATATTAGATATTTAAAATCTAATAGCTCATTTTTGACAATATCGTAAAAATTACGTTGAACTAATTTGGATTGAAATGGAATATGATGTGAAATAACTGATAAACACACTGTTTTATTTAAAATTTTGACTTGGACCACTATCATAATTATGGGTACACAAAGGAGATGAATGTATTTTGCCAAATTGACCCACAAAATAAATTTGTACAACCCATTTCCGGGACCATTTTGACCGTTGTTTGAACAGACGATTACAATTAGTTGTTTTTCAGGACCGGAAGTGGACGGTAGTTGCGTGGACGTCATCAGGGTGCGCGACAGAGGAAAAACGCTTCTGGAACACTGCGGCACCGCAGCTGGTGTCAGGGTCATCTCGAATTCGAACATAATAACGCTCGACCTTGTCGCCTCGAAATGGTTCTACACGGCCCGGGGATTCTTCTTGCATTATCAAGGTCAGTCCTGCGAGGAGGGTGGCGATCATGGATTCTTTTCGAGAGCCGAGGAAACACGATCGAGACAGTGGAATTCGAGACAGACGGACGCGTCGATGCTTGTGCAATGAATCTCCCTTTCATCCAGAAATAAAGTCGCGTGGATCATTTTCGGTGCAGAAGCGTGACATGCGCGTGTCCGGTCATCGCGGTGCATGATTCAGGACGGGTATCAACGGAATCGATATCATGTTTCAACGAAGAATGGATACTTGGCTGTGTCATAACGCCATTGTCGAATGAAATTGATTCATCGAGCTATTTGATCTATTTTTGCTCTTCCATATTCTTTTGTGGCCCGATCGAACGATTTCTCACGGTGATAAGTTTGTACGATTATTTTAATTAAGCGGTATCACAATGATTTAACTCTTCGTGAACGAAACTTTTTGGAAATATCGAAAATATGTCCGTCAGGAATATAAAATGTTATACAAGTATTAGAAAACTACAGCATTTCCAAGAATGATGTTAAATAATTAATTAATTGGTTATCGATCGTAATTTATCTTCAGGATATTACAAATTTTTTTATTCACGGCGCACAGGTTCGATCATTTACAACAACAATTAGCCATATTTGTGAGATACTAAACTCTAGATTCGGATTTGAATCTTCAGGTTCGAGAACCACGTTAGCTATTAAAATGTTTGAATATGAGGAAAAGAAAGGAGGTGTCTTCGTCCTAGATCTATAGTCTAGACAGTCTAGATTCATCTAGATCCTAGTTGAAATGATATATAAAAGTGGTTGTAATTTTAAGACTTGTATAAGACGTCAAGATAACGATTTAAGTAGCAGAATAACTTTTAAAATTGTACTGTAGTATTATTATACAAAGAATCAAATGAATCTATGAACTAGCATAAATGTTCTCTAAGAAAATGTTTATATTTTCAAGAATTGTATGAAATGTTATGATGATTTACGTGCCAGTACACTGTATGAAATATCGCCTGACAGGTATTCTAATTTTAAGGGTCAGGCGGGTAGCTCCGCCGGTATAAATTTTCTAGGACGCGGGGTAATATTTTTGCAAATTATGTGTGTTCGCGCTCCCAGAAGAAAAATAGAGCCTTCATGCAGTGAACGTGGATGAAACTCACGTGACAAATGGTTTAATATTTCAGTGCTGGGATGCCCGGATGTATCAACACCAAATGGGAGCTACATATTGAATGGCACCCTGACATCGAGGACGTTTCTGTGCAAATTCGGTACCGTGTTTCCGGACAGTAAGGAAACTATACGGACACTGGAGTGCAAGAACGGCAAGTGGAATGAGAGTGTCATCACCATACCGAGCTGCGAAGGTAAGAAAATCTTTATTGTAAGACTTGCTCTCGACAAACTCATCCAAAAAATAAAGTTGAACTTAGAAAACTTTCTAAACACGAAACAAATAATAATCCGAACAATAGCACAGTCGCGTACATTTTAAAAGCAATTGCATTTATATTACAAATATCCACACACACTGTTAGATCTTAATAATCTAAACTTTAAAATTCATGCAAAGAAATTTGTTAAGATGCGACTCATGTTACGTAATTTTAACCCTTAACGGAGATCATGCTTAATCCCCAATTAAAATCATTTCTATAAAATACTCGAACCTCTTCTTATCGTTCGCTAAAGTGAAGAACATTTAATCGATAAGTATTCCCATTAAGATACCAATATCAAAACCAAATCTTACCACTCGAGTAAAATTGGCAGACAGTAAAACTGAGAATATCCATTCTAAATACTACTTATGAATTTAAACAATATTTTGCTTAGAATGTACGTACAAGATAAAATTATTTTAGTTAGTATTTCATACTCGTGAGCCCACTCTACGATGCATAAAAATAGCTATAAACGTTATGCCATAGCCATAACTAGTTTAGAGCTATTAGTACTCTTAACTACTTTAGGGATGGTAACCACTTTAGGGGTAATAACTCCTCCAAAGAGGATTTCACTCACCTACAAGAATAATCCGTAAAAATTTCCCTACTCAAACAACGATATACATATTTACCTCGACTAACACTTTAAAGTGTAAACCAACAGATTCGCAATTAAAAAGTCCATATTACCTGCTTTTTCAAAAGTTAGGAAATCCAGAAAATAATTTTGATTTCAAATACAATTTACCCAGCGCTGGTAATAGGCGCTCGAGCGAATAGCTACGTCCCTTACGGGCCACCCAGGAACCTATGGCTGACCATCACTTTGGTAAGGGGAACACGATGGTGGGGGAATGCGGGACGGGTGGAGGGAGATGTCGAGTGGAGGGGAGGGGGAAGGATGAAAGAAAAAGACGGAGGGAAAGAATCTTGGGGCGGCGAAGTATTCGTGGAGGCACCATAGAACGGGAGCGTCGCGCACGCAACGACGCCAGCCGTCTCGACGCCACGTGTCTGCGCGAAAAAATCGTTGGAAAATTAATTTTTCGCGCACCTGGTCCAACGGTATCGAACGATCGTGCTTCAAGCCGGTCTATCTAACAATATTCAGCTCCTTGATAAGATAGTCGTGCGTTATCACCTCGAACATTAACATTCGCGTGCTTTCGTCAAAGAAGATCCACGCCTTCGCTACGCTCGTCGCACACTTATCAGGTAATTTTTATAAAAACCATACTAACGCTAGAATCACCGAGAATTTCCCATCAG
Source organism: Lasioglossum zephyrum (assembly GCA_028455615.1). Classification (NCBI taxonomy): domain Eukaryota; kingdom Metazoa; phylum Arthropoda; class Insecta; order Hymenoptera; family Halictidae; genus Lasioglossum; species Lasioglossum zephyrum. The sequence continues at coordinate 2,040,569 of CM052327.1, read as the reverse complement.
TTTTTTATAATCCTCTGTTTTCAAGACTTTAACAAGGACGTTGATAAGGATTGGTTAATCTCAATGTTTGTTCCATCGATAGCGGAACATTCAATGGAATAATTCGGTGAATTCGTTTGGAGTTTATCAGAATTTCTTTTCTCGTGCATTGATAAGAAGTGCATATTATTCTTGCATAACTCGCATAATCGACGTCCGGGGTCAGCAGAGTGATCTGTTATCGAGGAAAATTCTAACAAACTCTGTATTAATCAATGTCACTTAGTAACCAACTTCCGGCAAGCATAACGTGATACATACCTTAATGCGAATTATTAATTGCCTCGTTCAGCACGGCTGACTAGGCTCGCCGAGCCTCCTTCTGAAGCTTCTTCACTCTTTTATACTTGCCATCGCCTCGTTCGCGATTTTTGGAACGAGACTTGACAATGCCATCGAATAGGCTGCCTCTGCAGCTACGAAATTAACCATACAAATTTAGTGGATTTATCTATCAAATCATCTTGAACAATATAATGCAATAATTTTATCATATATACAATAATATATTGCATATGGAATGTTCGCGAATAATACGATGCATAATCATCCATGCAATTGATATTGATTGATGTTTACAAATTAATACAATTATTCCTGTATAGTCTCGTAACATTTCATAACGATAGTTCACTTATCAAAAGCGAATGCAATTAAACATTTTCTATCATGTGTTTCCCCCCGATAAACCAATTGTATGTTTTCAATAATGCATTGATGAGATTAAACGCGAATTATATCTTACGCAAGTGCGTTAAAATCGAAAAGGTAATAAATATTTATACAGCTCCTGAAATTAACGGAATAAAATTTCAATTTCGCATTAACGTCCACGGTCTAATAATTACCACCGGAATGAAGCCGTAATATTTCATCGAAAATACCGTCGGCCAACAAAGTTTACTCCGCTCTCGCTTCATATTTTTAATAGAAAAAGTTCGGTACACGGATTCAATTAGTTTTCCGATCGGAAACATCGATCGCATCACGGCTGAGCCAATTCGAGAAGGTTTTCCTCGAACTTTTTCCGCGGCAGCAACGCGATCGACCTCGGATCATCGATTCGCAAGTTTCGCAACGCAATATCCTCGAATTTCGTTCGTTTGTTCGGCGTCTCGCGAGGGAAAGGAAAGCCAGGTCCGAAATGAAACGTTCGCGGTCAGGAAAAATGACAAGCCTCATCCCTCGACGAACGTTCTCCGCGGCTTTTCACGCCCCGAACAAAGGAGATCGTGGCGAATGTGTCTCTCCTCCAGCCTTTGTGGGATCCTCTATTCAACCCGCTAATAATTTGCCGAGATCCGGCAGGAATTTCTGCCGCGAGAATATCGGGAACGTTTTTCTCGAGCCGCTTTCACCGACCGGCAAGAAAAGCCGGGCCGCCGCTCGCTCGTGATTAGAGACGGGATCAAGCATGTTTGCAAGTAGGCTTGGATCGAATTCTGCATATAGAACGAGCACAATTTCAATTGCTGGTTGTGATACGCGGGTTTTTATGCGGACTAAAAAATTGAAAAATAATTTCTTCTTCTATTGATTTTGTTAGGTTCGGGAAAGCGTAACAATGTTCTTATATTTTTGCTGTTTCATATTCCACGAAGTCGCTCGATAGACTGACTACCGAACACTAAACACAATTGGCGTGAATTGTTTTACAATAATGACAAAATTACATTTATTTGGATTTCGTACCAGTTTTGTTTAAATATGTACTTCAATTGAGAAATTCGCTGAAAAAATTTCTCAGAAAAACTCTCATCCGGTAGTTTACGGTTAATAAGAAGAGTTGCTAGGCGAAATCTAAAATAGTAAAATGATTAAAAGAAGTTCAAACACATTTTACTGGTATCTTGTATCTGCTCATTGGTCAATATTGATCGTGATTACTATTTTTTCTGAGAGAATCCTGAAAATCAATCATATTAAGAAGCACGGATGCATTCAGGTCAGGTCATATGATAATTTCGACGTGTTTCGCGAGATTTCATGCGACGTTTCCGTTCGACGTGTTCATTTTTAGACGTTTCTAACGGGACCATGATAAATTATCGGGATGGTAAAAAGTGGTAGATACGCCTGTGGGAAATGGTTTCTGTAGAAACCGGATGAGTGTGATGTTGAGGGCGGAGATATCTGTGTGTACACTTTCATTCGAACCTTTTGATGTTGCTGCTATATTATGCTGGGAATATTCTTTTCAAATGCAAAGGAGGTGTGCGGAGTCTGTACTAGAATTTATAAATCTAGAAGTACTTCATCCTGTACAATATCCTACGAAAATATTAAAATTAGTATTTCTGAATATATTATGTTTTGAAAACAAAAATATCCAAACGGTTTTAGAATATTTAAAGCAATTATATAGTACACATTAAAATATTTAATTGATTCATTAGTGAATTCGGTACAGCTACAATACTAAATATTGTGTGGGATAAGGAGGTGTGCGGTGTCTGTACTAGAATTTATAAATCTAGAAGTACTTCATCCTGTACAATATCCTACGAAAATATTAAAATTAGTATTTCTGAATATATTATGTTTTGAAAACTAAAAATATCCAGACGGTTTCAAATATCTTAAGCAATTATATATAGTCCACATTCAATTAATTAATTAATTCTTTAGGGAATTTGGTACAGCTACAATATTAAATATTGTATGGGATAAGCATCATCGCGTGCAGTATACTTATGTTTAATACCAGTGTAAATTATTCAAATAATTAGCCTTGTCAGCAATGTATAAGGTAACTAACGACGGCCATATTGCACGTTCGCTGCCCGTCGCGACGGTACTTCAACTAAGCAGTATAACTGTATTTCAAAAGTGTGCAGGCT